>PTRB01000006.1:0-128757 GCA_025094155.1 Lichtheimia hyalospora FSU 10163
ATAACAAGTCAACCATACAATATGCCCGTCTCCTCAACGTACCCAAAAATAGCAATGTAAAGTAGTGTTGTGACACCTCCTTATGCACGACGAGGACAAAGATACATTTGACGACCATGGCTCTTGAATAAACGAGAGAACAGCAACCTACACGAACTTTTAGTGTCACAATGTGTAAATGTGAAGAATAAAGCAAGTGTAACGATCGAACATACCTGCTGCATTGAAATGAAGCTCGAGTCATGAGTAGATCACGCGCGCTTGTTGTTACATGAGATTCGAAAGAAGCGTTGCCCTTTGACCACGGATCGTGTGACCTGTTCACCCAATTAACGCTGTGCATTGAAGGCATTGGCAACAGTGAGTGCAATTGTACCTTTTAAATGGAGTTGATCCTACCTTCGTGAAACACGACTGGAGAAAGACGAAAGAAGGGCGCTCTTTCTTTGTCCCTGTCGCCTTCCTTCATTTTATGCACACGTCATTCACTGCCACTCCGCTTATTATAGCAGCTACATATAATGTAGACAATCAGCAATATCCTATCAATAAGAATAAACTACAACTTGATGTTTTATCATCGTGTTATATCTCTCTTGAATAAGCTATTCTACTGTGGACCAAAGTGATGAAACTGGGTCTGTGCGCATTCAGATGCCGATCTACTCCTGACTTGTACAACTAATGTGTGACCTAATGTGTTATGCGCGTATGAATTTATTGTTGTTGTTATAATGGATCACTTTTTCATCAACGTGAAAATATTGGTATTGCTTCACTTCCTTAACGATCTTCTTAAGCTTACCATGACCCGTATTGACCCAGTCCTTTGCAGGAATGATGATCATGGCCAGGTTCGGGGATATTTTGGGCCGCCAAAAGATCCTTGAGTTGGTTGTGAGCTTGAAATGTCTTTTGATATGACATGGTCATTATTACAAGTCTGTCGCTAGAAAGCCACTATATTCCCCATGGGAAGTGCAATGGTGGTACCCTATGCCAAAGTTGCCACATCATGACCATAATGGTATGTCTCTTTGTAATCGGAATGTGCTTCTGGTAACAGCAAGTGGTCGATAGATAAAGAAAATACTGTGATAGCAAAAAAATGCCATTGTCTGATGATGGATATTACTGATTTATGTATGAACAATCAATCACACTAGACCACCCAAGTACTCAAATCATGCAGCATCCCCTTATATCTTTCTTTATGAGCACAGGTATTTACACACCCGCAATGTTCATGGAACAAGAATGATGTCGCCTAGTTTACTCGCACACACCCCTTTCTTATATTATAACTCCTGGGTTGTTTCTTCAAGTTAAGGTGTGTGTTATCATGGTTGATATTGTTCCTGAAAATGAAAGCTGGCTTGTGTATGGTTCGTGATACTTTCTAGCTTTTCATTGTTATCCTACTTTCATTATCATCATGGTCATCATTGTGATTTTCAGCGCTTGTAATGACATTTTATAAAGTTTGCATTACCGGCAACAACATGGTGCATGTGATAAATTGCGCTTAACCAAATGGTTGGTATGCAATTATCTGAACCCGGCGCCTATCTATGAAGTGATATAACGGCTAGGATACAACTGTGCATAAAGTAGAATGACGGAGTTTGTAGCAACCGGTTCTTTCATGCGATCGCCCACATTGTAGTTGTATGAGCGTAGGAATAATCAGGTACAATACTCGACAGCCTTGCATCCATACAAATCACAGCCCTGCTAAATAAAGCATCATGTTGGTTAACCCTGAATGTACATGAAGCTGTTTAGATGCAATGATTTTATTCTTTGTATTGGTCAAGCTTTGGTTTCTTCAAGTCTAAGCAACATTCTTTTGTACTGTAACTGAGAGATGACATACAAAGTATGTGCCCATTATTCTCTTTTTTTTTTATAAAGCTGAATTACTGATGATGGTATTTGATTGTTATAATATCATGTATAATGACTAAACTAGTGCTGTAATCTGGGACTGTTGGACAAGCTATCAGTCATCAGGGAATGGCAAGTGGTAAACGCATAAATGGAGATACCGTCAGTGCTTTTGTAAAGAAACAACTCTTGTGTTACAGACCAATTGTAAGGGCTAGGTTCCAATCTCTTCTTTCCTATTACCCACATTTATCACACTCTCTCCTCCACCATCCTCACTCTACAAACTCTCGGACGCGAGTTACCATGGGCGAGTTACGCTACATTGGTTCAAAGATCTCGGTACGTTTCGGCATTGAATCCACAACCTGAGCCCATTAGCTTATCTTTTGTTGTTAGCTCGTGTCCAAAAGCGACATTCGTTACGTGGGGATTCTACATAGCCTTGACCCAACCAATGCCACATTGTCCTTGGAGCAAGGTATACTTTTTGCAGTTGGAATCGCTTCTCCAGTTGCCAACGTGAAGTGGAATATTGCATAATAGTGGTATCCTATGGCACTGAAGGGAGACGTGGAAGAATACCAGTACCCCCTTCAGACACTGTATTCAGTTTCATTGTCTTTCGTGGTTCGGATATCAAGGATCTTCAAGTCTTTGAAGCACCATCACAAGTCAAGGTATTAAACAACCATCCTTTGTATCTAACAATCAACAGCATTTACTGATCATGTTTCTACTAGAATAACTATCCTCCTCCTCCTCCTCCTCCTCCTCCATCACAATATATCCATGCAATGACGACACAACCCATGATGATACCAGGGCAGTATGGTTGCTATTATTATCCACCACCACCGCCACCTCCTCCATCATCTTCAAATATCCTAGCAACAGCACCACCCTATTCACACAACTCTAAGTATCCACAGCAACAGCAATATCCAATGCCAACGCCAACAGTATTGAACTATCCAAATTACAACAATGATCAACCCCCGACAACCATTGTTCCACAAATGCCAATACCTACCATGCCTTTGATACACAAACCAGAAATGCCACCATCACCATCAACAACAACACAGGTACCACATTCATCTAATAATGACGTATGTTCAATATCTATACACATTGAATGAGTGAGGGGAATATTGTATTGATATATTCCAATAGGATGTGCAAGAAATCACATCAACGAAACATGTGCGTAAACCGGATCTCAAGGATGATGAAACTGGGGAAACGCCATCTACTAGCGTGTACAGGAGAGAATCATCGGATGAAATAGCATCGTCTATTGAACAACTTGCCAAGAGTGTCAGTGAACTTGGCATAGGAAAGGAACAGCGGTTATTATCCAAAGGTAAGTGATTCCGATGTCCATATTGAATGCCTTTTTAACCTGGTGATGCCACATGATAGACAAGCAGCCAGTTCGTAGTAACCGACAAAAGCAAAACAAAAAGAGATCTGTACCGTGCCACGATTTCGATTTTGCGTCATCCAATGCCAAATTTGACAAACAAGAGCTACGCCATCTCTTGGAGGAGGAGGATACACAAATGGTCGTCCCTCAGTTTTATGATAAAAACAAAAGCTTCTTTGACGATATTTCTTGCGATGCAAAAGAGCAAGCTGACCACAAAGGAACCAAGTAAGTTCTGACACGATGGTTCATATCGTTGCTTAGAATACTGATGAATCTTATTTCAGTTATCATAAGAAGCACTGGCATGAAAAACAATTGAATATGGAAACCTTTGGAGAATCATCGGCTTTCGGTGAAAGAGGAAGAGGACGAGGAAGAGGACGAGGAATGCATCGCGGAAGAGCAAATGGAAGAAAACAATTACGTAGTATAGCTTAGTCAATAAAAAGAACATCATGTTTATTGCTCTATTTACAATCCAATGAATCATATGTTGACAATATGAGAACCTGTGTTTACTCCTATCAAAGTGTAACCTATAATTTGACAATGATATGTCTCTTTGTGATGGGGATGTACAAGATGACTGGACAATCAATCGCCAATCCACTTGTATGCAGCTTTCCTCAACAACATTTATCATTCTTTGTTACCACAGAAATGCACATGCCCACAACGTACAAATAAAAGAATGTGGTCACGCATTATTTTACTCCCACACATCTCTTTTCACTATTATAACTCGGATTAGCAAGAATTCGCAAGGCAGTAATAAACATAATACCATATTATTCTATCCACTACAGTATCAATGCAAGTGCTCTCTTGCACATGATGAGCATATAATCAGCCAATAAGTCATTGTATCATCATCATAACAATGTAACTCGCCTGAGTGTCTACCAACAATGGTAACAATCAGTATTGTCTTTCTTGATCCACATTGTCCTTTGAGCGCTTGTCAGTGATCATTATGGCTACGAACATACAATTCTTATCAATCATATATGAATGATAATGGGTTTTACCAAAGACCATACCTTGTGCATTGATATTAAAGTAAATGAAAGCCTGTGGAAACAGCCATACTCAACATTGTGAATATAGTCGGGGTTGAAGCCAAATGTCCAGAAAGAGTGGAACTACGAGCCTTGACAGCAGGAACGTAGTATATCGTATCTATGGAAGGACAACGTGTCCCCAAGACCACAGCCAATGGGTGCTGCATTCTTCTCGCATTTCTCTACGTTGTTGGGTTTTATCTCTTTCGACAAGCTCAGGACAAGAAACTCACTCGAGATCACCCTGTTGTCATTCGAAAACGGATCAATTCCGTCATTCTAGCGAGTATAGCTTCATTGCTTGTCGCTTGGGCTGTTATTCCATCGCAGGTACGACGGTTCAATATCTTATGCAGAGAACACAGGTACGACTAATACGATAGCATCATTTGGTACAACTATTAGGACTAGCATTGCCTAGTGGGTCGGTACTTGGTGTGATTGGACTTGTTGGGCCAGTTGCACTTACAGCAGTGCTCTTTCTCGGCCCATTGACGCAGCTTTACTTTGGGCAACAGTTACCGTTCCAAAGCAACTTTAGCTTTCAATATGATGTCAAGGAGATGGTGTGTTCATGGGTTGGACAACGTAATTATATTGTGGTGAGTTGCTATCCAAGATCTTTCATTCATTGATTTGACAAGATATCAACTTATTCAGGCACCAGCTACTGAAGAATGGGTCTTTCGAGCATGTATGATTGCACTCCTTTATGAAGCTGGTCATTCTATTTCCTATCTTATCTTTGTATCTCCAATGTACTTTGGTCTTGGTAAGTGTGATCATAGATATCATTGTTGTTTTATTGCTCATCCTCTATATGCATATAACTGTAAAGCTCATCTACATCATGCTTATGAAAATTATCATCGCCTGGGAGCTACGAGTGAAGCATTTAAGATTGCTCTATTCTCCTCCACCTTTCAATTCTGCTATACAACTATATTCGGATGGTACGCTAGTTTCGTATTCGTGCGAATGGCAAGCATTTGGCCACCTATATTATGTCATTCATTCTGCAACGTGATGGGATTCCCGGATGTGAGTGAAATCAATGAAAGGAGACCGTTCGAACGTAAAGGCAAGTATAGATACTTTGATTCCATCTACTCTGGTTCTAACATTACTTTTTAATCCAATCCATCTTTTTAGTCGTTTGGTGCAGTTATATAGCTGGTGTCATTCTCTTTATTGCGTTACTATATCCATTGACAGAACCTTCTCATGTTGGTGGATCGTTGTATTGGCAATAATAAAATGGATGGTGTGATGTTTATTAATGATGTCTACCAAAGTTCTCGTCTTCTCTCTCTATTCTTCTTGATCAATTGACGTCGATAACCCTCCTCAGTTGCTGCCGATGTTGCTTCTGGATGTTGAACAGCACGTTTTGCTGTGGGAGCTGCTATGCTGACAAAGAGTTCGGAACAACCAAACTTGTCAGCCAACTTTTTCCGTGTCCAAGTATTGGGATCTTGTTGCCGTAACTGACGCATTTCGGCCATTTGAGCATCGGAGAGATTGTACTTTTTCTCATAAGGTTGACGAAGAGGAGGAGCTGTTGCTTGGACCTCGGTTGCCACGGGTGATTCGCGTACAACGAAAATGCTGCCGTCGTCCAAGGTCATTTCTTTAACGGGCACACGAGCCTTTGTGTTGACATTGCTGACCTTGGGCTTAGGTGTCTTGGTCTTTGAAGCATAGCTGCGTCGTGCAATGGCGACCGAAGCACGGCGAATGGCTGGTAATCGAAGCATGGAGTGTGTATGTAAATGGGTAGAAAGTTGACAAGCAAGCTGGGTTTTCATAGCAACCCCCCTTCCCCTTTCCCACCTATCCAAAGCCACAGACCATTCGCACCTGTCAAAAATTAGAATACATGAAATGAATGCTTTTTATTATACATGGATGCTGTTTTAAAATTATAATGATAAATCTACTCTTGTGCATGTAACGTTTCGCCCATGGATGGAAAGGATACACTGCTGGGTGCAGTGGATAAAGGTCGATGCCTGGGACCTAATTCATTTACTACTTGCTCAAGTGCTTGCCAAATAGTAGCACATCGTACAAGGAAGCCATAATACGATAATAATTTGAGCCCATCAATGGATTGAGAAGATTTGCTCATATCAATCGTTTCTAAGAGTTCTCGTTGGATTTGAATGGTGCCATGCTGTACTCGCCACTGGATCATGGTCCACTCGGATTCTTCGCTCAACTTGCGTCGGGTATCTTTGAGCATTGCACCGAGTTGTCGCATCACCCATAAGCTATCTTCAAAGTTTTGTAATATTGATTGTGTTGGTACCATGCGATCATGTACAGCTTGATTGTCATCGAGTTTCAATAGTGGTAATAATAACCTAAAGGATACCAACGACCACACGATACGTTTCATGGCATCAATGGATTCACTGTATTGCTTTGTGCGTCTCAATGTACGACGACATCTTTCTCGGCCTCGTCCAAGTAAGAAATTAAAAGGCACTTTCAAGTAGTATTCTTTGGATACGCTACGTAGCCGAGCAGCTTCTGATTGCAAGCGAGTGAGGATCTTGAATGCCTTATCGCATAAATCATTGAAGAGTTCATGGTTCCAGATTTCCATATCATGATTGATTTGTTGTGATGATTGTGATTGTGGTGGTGGTAGGGGGATTGTGGGTGTGAAGTCGATAGTGATTGTTGTATCTTTTTTCGCAGGGGATGGTGGTGGTTTGAATGCTTCCGCAAGATGATGGTTGTCATCTTTTGTCAGATCCAAGCAATACACTGTGACCCTTTCGAACAAGTCAGCTGCTTCTTCAAGCGATCCACCCAAATTTTTCCTCATGGTGTATCGTGCCTTGAGTGGAAAGATGCACAATGACGCCAACCTAAATGTATAGCTCTGTCAGATTATCATCATCATCATTTTGTTATTATGTATTGTACTAACATGGCAATGACAATACCGATCACCAGGTCAAGTCCTCTCCAAAATGCCAGTTCTGCGCTTGCAGAAAGTTTATCATGGGTGAGATCCTGGTATCCTGAAAGAAGAATGACTACCGTCGTCAATAATCCCTACAACAACACTATGAGATTTCTGTCATGTACATTGGATGCAGATGTTTTTCTTACAATGCCACCAGCATAATTCATGTTGGGTCTTAGTTTGATCCTTGCGATAATAAAGACTTGAATAAACATGAGTGCACACAAGAGCACAGTGGCGCTGACTTCCCATTCTGGATATATTGCTCGAGATATCGTCATAACAATGATGGATAATCCTCCTCCAATAATGGTGCCTATCATGCGTTGGATACTAAGAGTGATGAATCCTCCAACGGTATTATCCAAAACAGTGACAACCGAGACGCCTAACAATCATGTGTATCCCCCACCCGCATTAGTCGATAAGGTCAGTCATCATGATAGCATTCATAGTACTTACCAATCCAAAAGGCATTGGACATCACTTGAGAGATGACTGGCACCACTACAAAAAGAGTGGCAACAATATATGCCACTGCCATCTGAAACGCATATCGGTTGTCGCTGCATGCTAGTTGCTGTTGAATCCAGGTGCATATTGAATGTAGTTTTCGTTTTATCAGTCCTGCAAAGGTTGCATAAGGATCAGCGATTTGCAGTTTATCACATAAACATCATGCTGCAGATAACGTACCCTTCTTGTTGTTATGCTCATTATCTTTTTCGTCGGTGTGGGTATCATTGTTATGTTCTTCATGATAGAGGGTGGGTGATGGTGGTGTGGGAGGGATCTGCGCCCCTGAAAGATCCGTAGATCCAAAGTTTTGGGGATTGGTTGTTGTTGCCATAGCAAGATACAGAAAAAAAAGGGATCTGCAATTGTGAATGAATGGCGATTACTTTATATATACGGTAAGGAGCAACTTGCTTGGTCCATTTGACGCAGTATGAAAAGCAATGATTTGCATTAGGGACCTCCCAAACTTTATCATTTTTTTAACATGATCTACAGTAAACACAAGGTCCAATAAACCTAAAAAATGCGCGACATCACGTCCTGTCAATCTAGTATTCAGGGTCATGAGACCTATAAAGGGCAAGAATCCACGTTGCACAACACGCCAGCGGATCTGTAATGCCGATATCATTGCTAATCCGATTCTGTCTTACTCTCGGAGAAACTCAGGCTAGATAAGAATTTAATGATGGGCTCGTTTTAACCGATGCATGATATTGCATAATATTGTAACAAGGATGCATCCTTCCCTCTCTTTTCCAATATGCTTTTAGTAAGATACATCTGTAACAATGATGGGGTGTAGATAAGAAAAGAACGAGGGGCATGGAACTAATAACACATGTGGGCGGGGGTTGTAAAGAGGAGAGGGAGATGAGATGACGCATGAATGTGATCTATTTAAAGAGAATGAGACACACTAATCATTATGCAAGTTCTTCATTAATCACATGCTGTAGAGTGATGTCGAGATGATTAAAGTGATATCAGTTGAATAGTTGGTTATGCATCGAGCAGGTCCTGCTGCTGGGACTCCATGGTCTCGTCGAAAAGTACATGTTTGAAGACGCGATAATGATGGTTGAGACTAGGGTAGCAATGAATTTTGTATAATGTGCCAAGGCATCCCGTTTTAGTTGTACGACAATAAAAGACACGGCCAATCCTTGAATGCACTAACGCCATAGCGCACCTAAAGAAACACATGAATAAGAGATTGATAGCAGCCTATCATCATCCTACTTACATGGCACATGGTTCATGAGTAAGGTATATATCATATCCAGTACAAAGATAAACCGAATTGGATTCCTCCTCAACAACCTGAGATGCTTTTCGTTTTGGACGACCCATAGAAGATGTATCTGTGGCAGCTATTCTCTCGGCCTTGGCTACAGCATCCACACAATTCATGACTGCATGATGTAAAGGATGAGATGATACATGTCGAGTATCCTGTGCTTCTGCAATGATTCGTTGCTTTGCAGGGTCCACAATACGTGCTCGCATCATATCATCAGATTGCAGAATTTCTTTCATGTGTTGTTGTATAACCTTAATATCATCGGATGTAAACTTTGGATCTTGACGTGTGTCTTCTCGGTATGTAAGCGGCCATACTTGCTTCCACGCTTCAAATTGCTGTCGATTAAGAGGTGCATGTCTTGGTACTGGAACCACTTTTGGATGGATCACACCACTGAATCCATGATCATTGATACATTTCTCAAGCTCATCCAATGTCAAAGCTCGTTCTTCGCATAGCAACAAAGATAACTCGATTTCTATAGAGACCAATCATCCATGAGTTAGAGGGAGCGTGTGTGACACAAGAACATGGAAAGGAAACTACTACTTGCTTGAATCTGTCAATGTTGTTCGACGCACTCGTTTACAATGCTCAAGCTTCTGCAAAGCTGGTAAATGCTTGTTCACAAATCTGGAATGGAATGCATGAGTCACCATTGTCCCTGTGGAATAGTGCATAAACGTACCCAAGTACTGTTTTCGTTTGCTTGGGTTCGACGACTGTAGCATAGACATTGATCGTTTCAAGATCGCGCGTTTGATCGTCTGAAAGAACTTCAATAAATGGCCATTCTGCTCGTGGAACACTTGTGGTCGCCATGATTAAGCATAGGTGTTGTAAACGTGCTGGTTGTGGAAAGGAGATAGTGTCGTGGCTTTGCCTGACATTGACACTGAGCACCCCTCACTCATCCACGTGATCGCTCAATAAATGTTGTCATAGCATCTACCATTTGTTGATACGCAACCATGTGTTGTTGTTGCTTGTAACTTAGAATCATCATTCATAACATTGCATCATTGACATGTAGGTCAAATTGGCTGAAAACAATGAATCCATATATGGGTATTCTCAAAACAAAGACATGCCATTTATTAAATTAGTGCTAAAGGATGGCTATGAAATCCACTATATTCACAATCAATGACAAGTAGCAAGGGAGCATAATAGGGTCGATGTGTACATTGTACTTGGCTCTATCATCAAAATGAATCAGGCACACATCTGGACAAAGATAGCTATTAAGACCCCGATAAAACATAGGGTAGATTTGGGTGTTGAATGGGATGGCAGTAACTACTCTCTCTTGTCTTTATCAAATCAATGTTTACTAGGCGTTCGCACGTGCTTCTCGGTAGTGCCACACAATTTTTGCGTCGTCCATGGTCGAAACCAGCCATGTCAAGGCCAATGAGCACAACAAACAACAAAGTCGAGTGCTACATTTCAAAGATCAACGATCCGTATATTAATCTCAGCATTGAAGAATGGTTACTACGCGACACCGATCCTGAAAAGTACATACTTTATTTATGGCGTAACCGACCCTGTGTGGTTATTGGAAGGAATCAGAATCCGTTCCTGGAGTGTAACCTCGGCTTTATGCAAGAACACAATATTCCACTGGTGCGAAGGCGTTCAGGTGGTGGTGCTGTTTATCATGTGAGTGATGGTTTCATTGTGTAGTAAGGAAACATGGTGGTGATGACACACACATACCATAGGATATGGGCAACTCTATCTATACTATCTTTATGCCGAGAGAAGCATTTTCTCGCAGAGTGAATGCTGAGCTGGTCTCGAGAGCACTTGAAGAGTTGGATATTCCCGCATATGTCAATGATCGCCATGATATTGCCGTCGATGGATTCAAAGTCTCAGGCAGCGCATACAAGATCATCAACAATAGAGCATATCACCACGGCACCATGTTAATTGATGCTGATACCACCACACTTAAAGGTTGTCTTTCAAAGAAAGGAAAAACAGGCATCGTCTCCAAAGGTGTTGAATCAGTGCCATCACCCGTTACCAATCTCCGAGAATATTCGTACACGATTGACCATCAACAGTTTTGTGAATCCGTATTGAACGAGTTTACTTATGACTATAATGGTGGTGTGGATGTCGAGGTAAATTATTATGCATGATGCATTATGAATGTTATATTCACATCATGGTTGTATAGCCCATTGTTTTCGATGAATCTCATGTAGATAGCCTACCACAACGGGTACATGACATGAGAAAGGAATTGCAGACATGGGACTGGATCTATGGTCAAACGCCAGAATTTACCAATGAAATGAAAACCGACTTTGATTGGGGACATGTGGTAAGTCTAGATTGTGGTGTATATCTATTTTCATCCCTTTTTTGACATCACCACCTTATAGGATGGCTTGATTCGATGTCGCCATGGGATCATCACGGAAGCTGAATTGACAAGTAATGCTACTGGTGCGCATCCAGTGACTTTATTGGCTGCATTATCCAATGCTTTAATAGGTAATTCAGGAAGGAACTCTCAAGACCACGCGACAGGGTGCAAATGGGGGGGGGAATGGCATTGTTCTAATGATATCTATCGTAGGGTGCCGCTATTCTGAGCAACCAGTCAACGCCGCTATAGATAAAATTCAAGCCAATGTACCCGGGTTAATGAATCCTGAGAATCAGTCAATGGTGCACCAACTCGTTGAATGGCTCAGTAGTAGACTAAAGTAGCCCGCCCATTCTTATCTCCATTGTAGTACACGATTGCCATGTGACGTATAGACTTTAGACTTTCACGCCATCATTGTGGGCACCACCACCCATCCCTCCTTCTATGACATTTTGTATAAATTGACTCCTCCACAACATATAATTCTCTCTTTTCATTAAAACAACAATTTATCATATCATGGGCAATCATCCAAGTCACTTTGATTATTCTCCTCCAACTACCTTTGCTCACACCAGTTGCAATCATCCTGCTACTGCTGGTGTATCGCCTTATTCTCATCATGCTGCAGCAGGCCATTGGATACCACCACCCCATCCCAATGGCATGTCTCGACAACATGGATGGTATCAATCTTCATCTTATTACTCGCCAGCTTCTTATTCCAATGCACCACCCCCTATGGTCGCCAGCAGTACTGTTCGTGGTGGTGGCACGGCTGGTGCAGCAGCAGCAGCCCAGTATCCCTACTATAGCAATCAATATATGCCACACGGTTACCATCATCATCCGGTCAGGTATGTATAGGGCTGAAATTTGCGTCACGTCAAACAAATGTCATTAATGCATCGTCGTGTTTAGATATTACAATGCAGGGCCACTCCAGCCATTGTATCACAGCTTTCGATAATAGAATATGAATTCCTAGTACACTTTTGCTTTCCATCTCCTTCCCCCTTACACATTATGCTTTTTTCCCCCTATGCTGTCTATATAACAATTCTGCATTCTATCATGTACAAATGTGTGTAAAGTCATTCCTTTTTTGTCTATATCTATATATAAATGTATGTATAGTTCGTTGAACATTTTTTCTGTTCCGTGTTGTACTGGCGAGTTGAATGTGCATAGTTACACGGACATGACATGCCCCAGGCAGCAACCCGCATCCAATTTGAAAGGCCAAGAGTCAGTTGACGTGGAAAAAGTGCAACATGCGCACGAAATCTTCTCAACAGCATTAGTGCTTCAAGAAAGGATAAATGTATCTTGTACTCAAGTAATGCCAAGAGCAAAAGGGACAACACGATGTACGCACCAATGATTTTCATGCATGGTCGTATGATCTCGCTTTGGTATTTCCCCCTCCACACTTTTGGGAGCCACCGTCTCTCTTGTGATAACACTCATTTTGATTGGTCGATCATGACAGCGTCACAAAAGTGAGCGGGGCTCTGAACAAAAAAAAAATCTTTTTTCAGGTGTGGATGCCCTGAAATTGTACATGTCGTGTTTCTTTCACCGTGTTTATACATATATCATGGTAAGTTCGTTTTTGACTCCATTGGGTCAATGACGCGGATATGTTTGTTTTATGACAAGATGATGATGAATGTTAAGACTACGAGAAATATCAATTTCAATGATTGTTTTTGTTTTTCTGATTTGCTTCCTGATATCTTGTCAAACAACACCAAGTCATTGACGCTTTGCCTACATGCATAGTATTGATAGTTGACTAATGATCCATATGTCCTATTAGGAACTTTCGATTGGAATTTCATTTGAATAAAAATAAACAACATTTTTAAATAACATGCGTATGTTTGCTCTTGAGCTATTTCATTCTCAGCATAAGAGGATACTATATATGTGTGTGTGCTCGAATGGTGTACTCTTTTGATGTATTAGATTAAAATGCGAAAAAAGTGGGGGGATATGATAAGAGAGATGGCAGGAAACTAAGGTGGGGGAAGATGGGTGATGAGGATCATACACGTCCTTTACTTTTATACATGGCCAAAGGAATGTCATCATCACGCTCCTTGCGGGCACTTTGGGTATGATTGATAAGTGAAGGGCCCTTAATATTAGGTCTTGATGATTTCTTTGCAGTTGTAACGGTATGTGCCTTTCGAGTGGTTTCCTCATCCGAACTGCTGCTACTGCTACTGCTATCATCATCATCATCGTCTTCATCCGAATCACTTAGACTTGGTTTTCGATGTTTGGGTCCTCCTCCTCCTCCTCCTTTGGGTTTGAGATAATTCTCTGGTATTACAAAACCAGTGGATGCATTGTTACCCATGTATTGATGCAATGCTGCATTTTGTTGCTGCTGTTGCTGTTGTGATGGTCGATGATTAGATGTCTTGTTAGATGCAGGTCGATTTTGCTGTTGTTGTTGTTGTTGTTGTTGTTGTTGTTGTTGTTGTTGTCGTTTTCCTTTCTTTCCAGCACTGACAAACTTTCGACCTGCTTCAACTGATCCATTGGGTTGTGTTGAACTGACAACAGATAAATACCAAAACATGAGATTGGAAATCAAGACCTGTTCATGCAAAGGTCGACGTGGATTGGCTAATTTGGTGTGGGATAATCGATAAATGGCACGTTCAATATGAATAGGTAATCGGTTCTGGTTGATACGATTGAGTTGAAAGTCTTTTGGTACTGCAGCACCATTGACACCTGCTGCATTCGTTGGTACCATGGATGCATTGGCTGGTTGAACTTTGCTGGAGGAGCTTTTACGTGAGAATAAAGAAGATAAGCCAAACTTTTTGCTTGATGAACTCGAAGTAGAATCAGTCGATACCGATGGACGTGGTTCAGGTGCTGCTGTTGGAGGTGATGGTGATGATGCTGTAATAGTTGGTTCTTGCTTGAGTTGATCCGACTTGTTCTTTCTAAATCCCCAAGACCAAGATGACTTTTTCTCTCCTCGATCAATCGCATGTGGAGGTGGAGGAGGTGGTGGTGGTGGTGATGGTGATGGTGATATGGTTGATGATGGTTGCTCTTCTTGTTCTTGTCGTTGAAATGTAGGTTCGCTAATAGATGATGAAGGAGTAATAGGAGGTGTAGATGATGGTGATTTTGTTGTTGTTGTTGTAACATTATCACCCACAGCAAGTGATTCAACATGTTCATCATCCTTTTCCGTTTCAGTCCTGCTGATGAGATGTTGTTGTTGTTGGAGAGGTTTGTCGGATAATGTGATTCCTTCAAATGATTGGATATCACGGTTAAAAGGCACTGGTGGCATTGATTCTGCTTGACGATGACGATCCACAGGACGACGAGGAGCAGATGGTGTAAAAGATGAATTACGTTGAAACCTAGTACGTGCACCTCTACGTAATAAAGAAGATCGATCTGCTCGAGGAACCAAAACACGTGATTGATCCTCTGTTGATGAGTTACGATCGAATACCAAAAAGTCAGGTAGTCGCATTTGACTCTCTATATAAAAGATAATGAGCAATGATGATCCTTGTTGTCATTGAATTCCTTACCAGCTGCTGAGATTGTCCCTAAGCTAATGCTTCTTCGTAACCTGGTTTTGCGTTGAGATTCATTTTCATTTAGCCCCTGATGCTGTTGTTCCCCTGATATGTCACTGGTGTTGTTTGATGGCTGTTGCTGTGATTGATCCCTTGTTACTCCTTCTTCTTGTTCTTGTTCAGCATCACTCGCCGTAAAAGATACTGATAAGATTGAACTACGTCTTCTCAAACTAGCTCTTTCACGTTTGGCCATTGCATTGATTTCAAGGAATTTCTCAAACTCGGCAGGGGCTAATTCTGGATGTTGTGTGGCAGGGACCCTATCCATGCAAATTGTTACATGAATACATTACTATCAATCCATAGATCATTCACTTACCAAAACAAATGAGATGGATCGGGTGTTGATATATTAATCACTTGTCGTTGTCCATCACTACCACTGCCACTGCTACCACCACCACTACTAGGCTTTTCAACTTCATCTCGACTCAAGGAAGAAAACGATAATGGTCGATTGCGTCGAGTCATTGCTAATTCAGGATCCTCATCTTGATTGGAGCCACGTGCTGTTGTTGTTGCGATATCAACCGACTGTTGTTGTTCCAGGAATTGGTTGTCAGGGTCATGTTGTGGAATGACGTTAGACGAGACTTGTTGAGAAACAAAGTGCAAGGTGCTGTTATCGTCAGTGTTGAATGAAGGTGGTGGCGGATGGCGTGAAGGCTCAACAACATTGGACGGTGGATAAGAGTACTTGACGTCCGACATTGTAAAAGACGAAAGAGAAGAAGAAGCAGTGGTTTGTTTGCTTCACTCCCGATACTCTTTTTCTTTTTTGCTTGAGTAAAGGGCAGGATAAGAAAGGTTCTAGACAATAAGTGTAGTAGGATACGGCTACCA
This sequence comes from Lichtheimia hyalospora FSU 10163, assembly GCA_025094155.1. Lineage (NCBI taxonomy): Eukaryota > Fungi > Mucoromycota > Mucoromycetes > Mucorales > Lichtheimiaceae > Lichtheimia > Lichtheimia hyalospora. The sequence continues at coordinate 16,047 of PTRB01000006.1, forward strand.
CCAACTAACCTCCTCTCAGGGGATGAGAATGACCCGTGAGCCAAAAAGGCCTATCCATTATATTAGGCTTCCGCTACTTTGCACGCCACGATAATGATTGTTATTATTCTTTGCACACACGCACACATAAACATCACATTTCATATCACATATCCCTTTGGTTGCATGATTCAACTACACCAATACCCCTCTCTTCTTCTCTTGTTCCCTCCAACATTAAAATGATCAGCATATAACAATCATCACCTAATATTAGAATGTCGTAATTATATAATTAAGGTTTTGAGATATCTTTGTTATCGTTGCACTCCTAGTTGTATTCTTTTAATTTCATTCACATATGTTTATCGTCGTCATGATATTCTACTCGTGTATGCATAATGACATGAGTGTTTAGCAGAAAAGGTGCATGAACATGCGAGGGATTGTTTCACTGGTGCGACGTCAAAACAATGAAAAAGCAACTTTTTATCAGTGCCAATTGATTGATTAACACTCATCACATACTGCATAAGGCTTTAATACGCATGCAACCTTCCTCATTGAAACAGCAGTAATATATCCTTTTCACATAAACCATGAAATGGCTGATTAACGTACTTTTTATCCCTCTGTTTTCTTTGTGTATAAATACAAATGCATGTGTAAATGATGTAGTGGATGATGAACGACGGGGTTGCTATGTGGGTTGGGTGGTTGGTTGGTAACGGATTTGCTGATGATTAAATCTCATGCTCAGCCAAAAGCATATTTGGGATGCCATCTTTAATCTTGTATTCATGGTTGCAGTTGGGACAAATCATCTTGCCTTGTTGCACGTGAGTCTGATCGTAAAGAAAAAGAGTTGAGTATAAAGAAATGGCATTGTCGATCATTTCCTTCCTTACCTCGAGGATGACACCATGAAAGGCTTTCAAAAATTCCTCATTATCAGCAGCATTCTCTGGAAGTTGTGCAGGGAGACTGGAGATACCAAGCTAATACAATATTCATGTAAGATGATAGTTGAACAGGTTTACTCTACAACCTACTTGAAGAGCAGTATTGACAAGAGCGTCCCACTCGATCTTGGGCAACATGTTGACAAGAAACTCTGGGTTGTAGTCGGCTTCAATCAGATCAAGTTGCACGTCTTGGAATTGCAAAGGAAAGTTGTTGGTGTTGCAGTCTTTGACGTGGCATTGCAGCATGTTATGGGTGATGAGTCTCATTTTTAAGTAAAGGGCAAACAAGCTTGTCGCTTCCTTTCCTCCAAGTCAGCCACAAAAATCAAGCTCGACTCTTTCCCGATTCGGCAGATCCACACATACACACATGCACCACTAACATCTTGTCATTGTACAGAGCAAATATAATATATTATTACATACAAGAAAGCTATTATATCTAACGTCTTGGTTTACGGAAGAGCCATACAAAGAATGTGAATGCAAAGACTATAAAAGAATAGAATGAATAAACATCTCTTCTTGCCTATGATAAAACTTACTGTTGAAAACCCAAAACGCTAACAAGATACCCCAATCGCGATATCTATTGTCAAATGACCACCCCAATGCTTCAAAGAAATCGTCGCCATAGTTATAAGGACAATATTCACATAGACTTGTACTATTCAATGAATCCTCTCGAACGTAACCAGGTCCTCCTTCTTGGAAGAATGCTTGCGTGTATTCAGCGCATGTTTGGCCTGGTGGAGGATGGAAAGCCAAGATATCCTTGTCGACACAATTGACCTTGAAATCATGCAACTCGTTGACTATAAATCCTTCAATCAAGTAATGATATGGATCAAGCCAATACATCCACGCATTCCAAAAATGTGGCATTTTTTCGGGTGGTTGCATGATACCCGCAAACAAGATAAGAATTGACGAGAAGAATGGATTGATAACCGCTGCCATAGTTGGTGTGGTTGAAAATGCAGCAATGAGCTCACCAAATGAAATGGAGAATCCCAGAAAAGTGCCAAATAAAAGATAAAAGTAACCAACACGATCCGACATATTCTCCAATCCAGCTGTCCAGTAAAAGCAAAACATGAACAAGGCATCGAAAATCTTGAGAAACATATTGTATGAATAAATCATCTTCTTGAGCTTTGTTATGCACTTACCCAAATATAAGGCATTTCAACAAGAATGCAGGATAATGCAAATGGAGCCCATCCATAATACTTGGATGCATGTTCACGACGGAACCATTGACGTTCTTCCATATAACGTGGTTGTACCAAGACAATAAGCGAATTGGCCATGATAAGAGTACAAAAGATACAAAACAATCTGCATGAATCCATGAGTAAGCATAAGGAGAATCGACTGCGTTAATAACCATACCTATTCTCAAGATCGAAAGCAGCATCTGACATTTTCCAAAAAGAAAAGCCTGACAAAAGAGCAACAAAGCACACCTTGACAAGGCGACCGACATTGTAGGAGGGTGAACGCCACCATGATACATTCATACGCTTGTAGACCAACCAGAATTGCTTAAAAAAGTCGAGTGAATAAGTTCTGGGATGCTTGACTTGATGCTGATCGACTTCATTATGGATAGCTTCAAGTTCAGCTTCAAGGTCTTGTGCTTGCTTGGAACCTTGCCAAATCTCTGCCCAGTCAGCTTGAGCTACACCAGCCGTACCAGCACCCACTACTTCAAGAATATATTCTGCAGGATTGGCATTGGGTGAGCATTTAGATGCACCATTGCTTTCGAAATAATCAATCATCTCCTTGCTATCTTCACCAATAGGTCCATGATAAGCTGTGCGACCACCACGAACAAGCAACAAGATGTGGTCAAAATAACTAAAGAGTGTAGCAGAAGGTTGATGGATCGTACACAAAACTGGCCAACCTGCATCAGCAAGTCTTCGAATAAATCGAATAATATTGAATGAGGATTGTGCATCCAAACCAGAAGTGGGTTCATCCAAGAATAAAAGTTTGGGCTTGGCAACCAATTCGACACCAATTGTAAGACGCTTACGCTCCTCAACAGAAATGCCCTTGTTACCGGTTGCATTACCAATCAAGGCATCTGCTATCATTTCCATTTCCAATAGCTCAATGATTTGTTCCACATAAGCATCCTTTTCAGCTTTAGGCACATCAGCAGGTTGACGCAAGTAGGCAGAAAACTTGAGTGCTTCACGCACAGTAGCATTGGGATTATGCACATCCATTTGCTCACAATAACCTGTGATACGTTCAAAATCCGAAAAGAGCTTTTCATTGTTCATGTACATGCGTCCTTCAATTTTACCAATTGTCTTGCGTTGCGAAAGCACATCCAACAATGTCGTCTTGCCAGCACCAGATGATCCCATAAGTGCAGTCAGGTGACCTGGTTTGACAATACCACCCACATCATTGAGCAGTTGCCTTGTACCGCCTTTGACAGGTACAGTGTAATCAATATGCTGCCATGAAAACGTGGTGCCTTCAGTGACAGCTTCAAAGTTGTCATTCTTTCGAGCCATACGTTTCTTTGCAAGCGTTTCAGCATCTTCGGTAGGTGCACGATTACGCTTATACACCTTGACTTGGGAGCTACCACCTACACCGATACTGAGATATTCCATGGAAAGAGCAGTAACCACAGTGAATAGCAAAAAGAATAAAACCACGGCAACAAAGTCGATCCATCGTTCCCAAGTATTGTAACCATATTTGATGCTCAAATAGTTGTCACCCAAGACATAATAGTCACCAGGTTGAGCACCTGGAACAGAACATGCTTTGTATGCCTGATCCACGTTCATGTAGGCTGGTCCTGCAGGAATTGAGTTACCAGGTCCAACGCAACTAAAGTAATTGCCATGCATCTCATTGGAGAAAATAGCTTTGAATGAATACGCCAAAGGATTGATCCAATAGATCCACATCAACCACGGGTGCATATGTGTATATCCAATCAGATATCCAGAATAGATGAGCAAGGCAATGAGAATAATGCTTGATGCTTGGGATGCCAAGAAAAAGTTGGGTGCAAAGGATCCAAACATGCGAAAGAAACCGTTCATGCACATGTTGATGAAAATCAAATTCACCATATATGTAAAGTACTATGTTGTAGATTCATCCATGTCAGCATAATGTCTTTAATGCATTGTCTTGATTCATTGTAATTTACCTGCCCAGCTGTCAAATTGAGACCAGCCATAAAGTAAACACAGAGTTGAAAAATGATAACTTGAATAACTGCCAATGGAAAATCTGCAATGACTTGAGCGATATAATACCACATGGGTCTATACAATGCAAACGACTTGTGCTTTTCCAACACACCACGGCCTTGCATAAAAGTAGCCAGCTCAGATTGTGAAATCAGTGAATTGAATGTAAGACTAAAGAAGAGAAAACCACCACGTGAAAAGGCACCAGATGCTTCCTTGGGCATATGGAAAAAGACGGAAGCCATGATAAGACCTTTCACAACGACACCACCATATCTTGAAACCAATGCTCCCTTATCACCTATTATACAAGTGTCAGCATCATGGTTGTCATCAGTGTTTTCTAGGATACGTACCACCAATAAGTTGGAATTGACGAATGGTAAGGGCTTTGATTTGCTGGAATGGAGTAGCAGTGTATGGTGACTTTTTCGATGCGTGTTTTTGATGTGCTTCTTCGACAGCTTGACGGAACGCAATATCAGGTCGACTTTGTTGGATCTCTGCTTCGTATTCTTCCAAGCTAGCAAGCATTTGCTTCCAAACTTGAGAGTTCTTATAATAGGTTTCGAATTCTTCAGGCGTATTAGGCACCTTATCTTCGAATCCAGACTTGACTTCACGCTCTTGAAAGTTACTGATACCCGTCAGGAAATCGGGTGTTGATTTGCGTGAAGGACAAACAAAACCCATATCTTCAAAGTATGCTTTGGCTTGGAGAATGGGACCAAAATAGATGCAATGGCCTTCGTACAAAACCATGGTGTAGTCAAATAGGTTGAAAATGTTGTCAGATGCTTGATACAAAGTGGCAACCGTTGTCTTTTTGAGAATATCAGTCATGATACGCAACGATCGTACATAATCAAGAGCAGACGAAGCATCAAGTCCACGGGTACTACAATCCCAGCAGTTGATACATGATCCTGTTGTCATTTGTTCAGCGATGGTAAGTCGTTTTCGTTCACCACCGGAAAGACCACGCACAAATTCGTTGCCAACCATTGTATCCAATTGCTTGACAAGACCTAGCATGTTGCTAAGCATATATATGACATTATTGATAAAATCTTTCTTTCCTTGATCATTAAGACGCTTTCCAGGAGTTTTGAGTCGTAATGCGAATTGAAGTGTTTGCTTGGCTGTCAAAGTTGGATAATTGACATCCTCTTCTTCATTGTATGCCACCTCTCCTCGATATGTTTTTCCAAATTCTTTCGAGTCAATACCGCCATATTTGATATCACCCGTAATATCAGTAAAGCCGTGTCTCAATTCTGATAACACTCGCAAGGTTGTTGTACATCCTGAACCTGGACGACCTAATACCAGCAGCATTTGACCTGGCTTGCAGAAACAGCTGATGTCTTTGAGAATAGTACGATCATGACCCATTTTGCGACCCCAGTTCCAAAACTTGACAATCTTTTCGGCTACCGTTGCCAAGGTAGGGATCCATTCAGCATCAGCACCAAGACCCTGATAGTATAGATGCATATGTTAGAAAGCAGAAAAGGAGACATAAGCCATGTTAATAGTACCTTGACTGTGAGATTTCGAACCACAAGACCCAAGTGTTTGGGTTGAAATCCTTCTTCGCCTAATCGTCGATCAATACCAGAAAGAAAATCTGTCAGGTCAAAACGTTCCTCAGCAGTTTTTTCAACATCACTGCCACTTTCTGGTCTTGCTATGGTAGTAGGTCTTGTTGATTGCCTAGTAAGTTCGCGTCGCATATCTTCATAGTCGGCTACAGCTTGATCATAATCGACGGCATTGCCATCCCGTTCACCATATCCGCCAGCGCTACTTTTGGATCGCGATATTCGTTTACCAAGGTTGTCACCTTGTGTATCTTCATTTGCCCATGGCTCGGGCTGTCGATCAAATGCTTCAACATCCATAAAGAAGAGAAAAAGATGTCTTGTACAGGGGTGACCTATTCCTTTATAACCATGCTTGCGCTGTATGAAAATGGCAACAGAATGTTATCCCACACTGCCTCATGGGAAATGAATGATCACCCTTGCAATACTGCAAGGATTTATGGTTTCATGAATTAGTCTTGGAGGAGATGATTTGCTTTGAACTAATTATCCGTTACAAGGATATTGTGGACTTGTACACTATAAGATATCTACACTAGAGTGGATATGGTATTGTAGGGCACCAAGCAGCGACTGTGTGAATAAGAATACACATACCCTTGCAAGATATCTCTAGAGTCTAGAAGAACTTGGTTGTTATTGACACGATATTGTAGCGTTGCATTAGTGGATTTGACAACGCGATTTGTTTCTGCTCGCGGATAAATTATGTTACTAAAGGACCAAGTTTTTTTTCTACAGACACCACGAATGCATAAAACAGCCTTATTGCTCAGGTCGGATGTTGAACATAAAATATGGTCTAGACATAGGAAGCTTTAAGAACTTGACAATAAGCATATTATCAGTGTAGTTTGAATTGTGAAGCGAACTTTCCAAGTGAATGCCTTTCATGCGACAGTAATCTCGGGTCTTTATTATGCATAACTTCTTAAGTTCTTTGTTGACATGACTAAAAATAACGTATGGTATCCATGCTTTAATCACGTGCGCTGTCATTTCATTACTGTGATCCCATCAGAACACATGGAGTACACTCCTCTTCAATGTCTTTGTAAAACATATAGCACGTGACTCCTGTCAGCGAGATGTTGATTTTAAAAGATGATTCTTTATAAACAATGTATGACTAGGTAACCAACAATTTGCTAAGCGAGAGCTATATATACTTTGAAGATCAAAGAGATGTAGCAACATGCGGATAATCCTTTCCGATGACAGGTCTTTGAAATCATTCGGCATCAGGCTCCGGATTTTCCACCATTTATTAGGTGTGTCGAATTAAACTCGCACGGTTGTTGTTGTACAGCTATGGCTACCGAGGCAAAGAAACAAGAAGGCTCGTCATCAGCGACGTCGAATCAAGAGTTGAATCCAAGAACAACACAGTATGAATTCCTTGGTCCTGTTGGTGCATTCCTGTTCGTCACGGCATTACCACTTTTAGTGCTCTTTTTCGCGGTCTGCTGCAATGCCACCGGTTATCCATCCAAATCCTTGTTGGCCGATCCTCAAGCCTACTTTGCCAATCTCTTTAACCAAGAGCTCTTGTACCAATTATTTGATCCTCTGGCTATGGTGGTCTATGTTGGCTTTGTCGCTTTCCTTGCTCTCTTGTATAACATCCTCAATGGTGATATGATGCCTGGTACCAAGTTGCGTAACGGCCAGATCTTAAAGTATCCTTTGAACGGTAAGTAGACATGATCAAACATATTCATGGCAGTGCCTAATGGTTATGGTGGTTAGGTTTCTCGAGTTTCCACAACACTATCTTCTTTGGTATTTTTGTGCTTGTTCAAACTGGATTGAAAATGAAGCCTTTGCTTTTCGTGTATGATCATTGGGTTGGTCTGGTCATGTCCTCGATCCTCTTCAGTTATGTTATCTCCTTGTTTGTCTACATTCGAAGCTTCAAACCAGGTGCACTTTTAGCTCTTGGTGGTAACTCTGGCAATGCATTGTATGATGTAAGTGTGGATTGGGTTTTAGTTTTGCATGAATTCAGTTGCTGACTTGTGTGTTTTTCTTAGTACATGATTGGCCGTGAGCTCAACCCTCGTATTGGTAACTTTGATATCAAGTTCTTTACCGAGCTTCGACCAGGTCTCATTGGCTGGGTGGTGATTAATTTCTGTATGGCTTGCAAGCAATACACTGATCTTGGCCGTATTACAAACTCCATGGTGCTTGTGTTGGCATTCCATACATTTTACGTCGCAGATGCATTGTGGAACGAAGAAGCTGTATTGACTACCATGGATATTACTACTGGTAAGTGAATTGATTCGTGTATCATTTCTCTTGCTCACACGCATATTAGATGGCTTTGGTTTCATGCTTGCCTTTGGTTTATATACTTGGGTACCAATGAACTACACCCTTCAAGCACGTTATCTTGTGGATTTCCCTCGTGATATGAGCTACTATGAAGTTGCAGCTGTTCTTGCTCTCAATGGACTCGGCTACTTTATTTTCAGAAGTGCCAATTCGCAAAAGAATGCTTTCCGTACGAATCCTGATGGCGACCGTGTCAAACGTAAGTTTTGATCCATTGGGTATTCAATATGTATCCTCATTTATTTATATTCAACTAGATCTCAAGTATCTCAAGACTGAGCGTGGCACTAAGCTTATTATCTCCAGCTGGTGGGGTATGTCGCGTCATATCAATTATCTTGGCGACTGGTTGATGGCACTGTCTTGGAGCTTGCCATGTGGATTTGGATCTGTCATTCCCTACTTTTATCCCATCTACTTTGCTGTTTTATTGTTGCACCGTGAAAGAAGAGATGACCATCAATGCCGTATCAAGTACGGAAAGGATTGGGACAAGTATTGCAGTATTGTCAAGTCCAGAATTATTCCAGGTTGGTTGATTCATTGAAAGAATTGATTGATTAATTGTCTTTGTACTCATTGTTTTTCTGTATAGGCATTTATTAATTTGTACAAGTAGCTAGCTCGTACTCTACACTAATAATAATATATTTCATTGAACAAACATTGATGTCATTGTGTGTGTCTATGATAAATGCCGCTCGTCGCAGCAGTGTGGGTGCGTGTGTGTGTAGTGATTAGGACCAAAATGCCCGCAGCAACCACTTAGCTTGTCTTTTCCTTTTCGATCTCACATTTGTCGCCATGGGAAAACCAGCAAAGCAACCAAGGACAAAAGGTGGATTAAAACCAGCCAGCAGCAGGTACAGCTTTACCATTCACGCGATCGCTTCAATAATGAACCACCATTGACAACTTGCAGTCGTGCAGCAGAGCTCTCTGGCAACGGTAACAACCCTCTCAGTTTCCAAGATCTCGGTGGATTTGCACAGTTTGCAGGCCCTTCAGTAGCGGGTATTGCTCTACCATCGCGATCGTCTTCACCATCCGTAGATAGCGATCCTATGGCAAGTTCGGCTCATTTGGACGCGGAACTATTGGTTATCCTAAAAAAGGTGTCAAAGCGTGATGCTACCACTAAGCTCAAGGCGTTGGAGGAGCTCGAAACGTACCTGAAAGAGAACAAGAGTGATATTTCAACTATTGTACCAACTTGGGTAAGCATACACGTATGCATTATTGTGCCTGGATATCTTGGCTCACGTGGTATATTCAGATTCGCATGTATGGCAAATTAACGATTGAAGTGGACCGTCGTGTACGATTGGCTGCCAACAATGTTCATATGCTTATCGCAACAAACGCCAAAAAGAAGCTTGCACCCCATTTAAAAGAGTTCATTGGTGCTTGGATCCTCACGCTCTTTGATCAAAGTCCAGATGTTGCCAAGTGTGCAAATGCATCTTTCGAGGTAGGATCCTATTTCCGATGAGTCAGAAAAATATACATCTCATAAACATATTGTGAAGGCTACTTTTGCAGAGGATAAGCGTCAAGGTGTATTGGAATTCTGTCAAAAGGATATTGTGAATTACGTGGCAGAAATAGTGTTGTACAAGACTCCTGATACACTAAGTAAGTGGATGCATGACTTTGGGTGTATAATCTGATACTGATTACCGATGTTATATCAGGTGATCCTAGGCATGTGTCAAAGGAAGATATGGCGTCTAAATTTGCAAGAGTCATTGCTGGATGCTTCTACACACTTTGTCATTTGATGGGTGAGTGACCTATTGTTTCTTCCAATGCATTTCATTGATTCAATATGTTATTAGACAAGCTGCCTTTGGATAAGCGAGAAGAATGTCTCGAAGATTACGAGAATCTCTTTGATAATGAGACACTTTGGAAGTTTGCATCCCACGAGAGTCCTATTATTCGCAAAGCCCTCTATCGATTTGTCAAGACAACCATTCTGAAATGGAAAGGTATTGAGATACAAGGGAATGCTTTCCAACAACTCAACATGTCAATATAGATATCATATCTCCAAGATTGACCGTTATTTCTCCGGCTTTATTCACAAGTTTCTTGAAGGAAAAGGAGGCAGCTACATTCTCAGAGCTATGGGATGCCATTCTGTTACTTACCAAAGGTAATGTCATGATAGAAAATATCATCCATGTCATTAACAATTTCAAAATAGATTATCCTGAATCATGGAATCTTGCTGGTACAAAGAAGCCCATCTTGCCCAAGTTCTATAATTTCTTGCGAAACGGTCTTAATGGTTCTGTGCATATTGGCTACCCAAGTATCTTGGTTCTGATTGCCAATTTCCCTGACGAGGTATTTGTATCACTTGTCGCTGTTGAATGACAACATGATGCTGATATTCGAGTTTATCATAGATCAAGAATACCAAGAACTTTTACAAGGATTTCTTTGAGAACTTCTGGACCGGGTTGTCCAGTGGATCCATTGATAAATCCAATTCGGTTGTGTTCGTGAATGCGTATGTCGAATGTATCATCTATGTATTGGCGTCCTTAAGGTAAGATACCGGTGCGTGAGTGGAATAACGGTTGACTTATTACGCTCATACATAGCAATGCCACCGATAGCCAGCAACACAGCGATGATATTGTGCACCTGACTGAAAATGCATTCACTAATGCAATCAAAGCATACCTGACCAAGGGTGCAAGTGCCAATCTTGGTGATAAGATTGCTCCTGTCTTGGCCAACCAACTTGTCACCATGGCAAATATTCAGAATCTTCAAAGTATGTCTTGTTTTATGGCATTAATATACAGCATTTGATTGACTTTGTTATCCAGAGTATACGGCCGGATTCTGGTCCAATCTCGAACATTGGCTGATACAAACAGTGGTGGATGGTACATCGCCCGGTGTTCGATCTATGAACATTGAAGCATTTTGCCGCAACACAAGCATCCTCTTGATCGAAATCAATGTGAAGCTCAACAATCTCGAACCAGAGAAACGCCAATCTTTCGGTACAAAGGCTGTTGATTGGGCAAAGCGTTTGGTACAAGCAGCAATTGGATCAAGCTTGGTATTCAAAGGTAATTTATCCAAAGTTTTCTTATAATGATATTCACACGAGTCATAGATAAAGCAGGAGCATTCCTTGATCTTGCAAATAAGCTCATTGTTGAATACTGGAATCAATTCAAGGACAATGAATTCGAACATGTAAGTAATGATAATTCAAAAGTGGTATTTGCATTGATAACACTCCTGTGTTAGAAAATCGTTGATCAATCCAAGCTCATTGTTTCATTGTTCTCGGAAAGCCAAGAAAGCACGCTATCACCCCTCTGTTGTTTCTTTATCAACGTGATTGCAAGATTAGACAATGTTACATCGGCTCAAGAATTATGGTTGTCGGTGTTGGATAAGCTTGTAACCATGGAAACCGGTCATAGACAAGTGAAGATCCTTATGTCTTTCTTCCAACAGGTATTAACATTGATGAATCAAATAAGGTTGCTTACTGACTCACTACTTTTTTCAGATTGCAACTACACCATCCACGATCTCATATCACACAGAAATGCTTGATACAATCTTCACCAAATATGCTATTGACGAACTTCAGCAAGAAACACCAGCCATGGATCGATCCGAATTGGAGCACCTTGTTACGCTTGGTTTGAATGTGCACTTGTGTAAGCATCAATATTGATAACATAAAGTGAATCAGATTTCTTATATTGAATTTCATATATATAGCGAACCAGATATTGACTGAGCAAGCATTGGATCGGATCATCACCTCTTATCAAGATAACTTGGCCAAGTTGAATCATTGTTCCGCTACTGCCAATGACAACATTTCGTCCAAGACTCTACTATGTGTATTGTCGATCCTCAACATTATCAATAATCTCAAGACTGAAAACGTGAGAGATCTCATGAAGATTCCTGCTGCCAAACATATCCCAACAGAAGTATTTGAAGCCATGTTCACCAAGCCAACGACTGATATTGAAGGAATGGAGGAGGATATTGAGCGTATTTCGAAAGTGGCATCCACCGTATGGGAAATTATTGTAGCGGGCTATGCTGCTCATCGTACCACGCTCTCAACACCCATCCTTGCACGCATCAAAACGAACATTACTGATGTCAATCACAGTGCTAGGTAAAAACTTTTATTTAGATATACATTGACAACACTGACCCATCATCATCTATATAGTCCTTCAGAAATGGTGAAGCATATGCAAAGACTTACGTCGACACTCTACGTTGCCAACTCTGAAAACGAACAAGCAGCAATCACCGATATTGTGGGTGACCTGACCCATTGGAAAACCTTGCGAGCACCTTTCAATCAGTACACAACAAGCTTTTTGACAGTTGGTATCCTTGACAATTATGCTGCACTTGTCAATTCGCCACTTGTGGAGGATGATGAAATCACACCTGTTCGTTACGACATGTACGGTTTGAGCAGCTATGCAAGGATGATTGTATTTATTGCCGAGTATATCCTCGAAACTGGTGTCTCAGCATTCTTCAATGATAACAACGGCAACCGTGATTGGATTCTTTATCAGCTGATGCTTGCAAGTGTGGAATGCCAATGGGGTTTAGCAGTTCCAGGCAGCTGTCGCGTATGGGATAACTCTGTTGGTGCAAGCTCTATGGGTATTCAAGCATTCATTCAGCATACCGAGTCTATTTTAAACCATCGCTTGGATACTCTCATTGCAACTTCGGGTGTTGGAAGTGATTGGAACGTGAAGCTTTATGATCATGTCGTCAAGAAAACATCGTCTAACGATCCACTCATTCTATTCATTGGATACATCATGCGCTCGGATTATATATCGGCGGACGGTGCTCTCGATGAAGAAATTACCCCTGGTCATGCAGCTGCAGCAAGAATTCTTGAAACATTCATGAAGCGTTTGACGCTATCATTGGGATCTTCCAATGGCATCCAAAGCTGGTTGGATACGTTGAAGGCTGAATCTACTCATTGTAAGTAAATCTCAACATCTGATGTGCATATACTTACGTGTCGTTTTTTTAGTCCATTTGCCAACCAAGGTCGCACTTTATGCATCACTCAAGAATGCTTTTGCTGAAAGTATGCAATACAAGAATCTCCAGAGTGATTTGACTAGCAAGCTTTCAGGTGTATCAAGTCTCGAACAATTCAATCAAGATGAAACGAAAGGTAGGTAACAGATATGGCTCATGACTCCATTGCATCTGACACTTTTTGCTATTCTTAGCATGGACACTCATTGTACTTCTCAATGCTTCATCACTCAAGTTTGGAGCATTCGCTATTCCTTCACAACGATTAATGCATCTGTTGCTCACCGTACGGAAATGGTTCGATGACGATTCTATTCTCAGTGACTTTGATCCACATCATCGCACTCGTATCACTATGCAATTGGCTCAACTCTTTGCAAATCTTGCCGAATCTACCCAAGATGTATCGGGAGGTCAATGGCAGTTCTTCTTGGAGCGTAGCTATGAATGGATTGCGGTGAGATATCGTGTATCTTTTTTTTTTCGAGATCAATGGTCTCATACTATCTTTCTACACTAGTACTCGGATCCTAATGTGGATGAAGAATTGCCAGTCATCTATCAAGCTCTTATTCTTCTCAAGACCATGCAAAGATTATCGCAAGAAGGAATCGAAGATCTGGAAATTGCATTTGCTGAACAGAGACAAAGCATTGATAAGATGCTGTTGGATTTGTTTGCACGAGAAAAAGGTAAGAGATAATGTGAATGCATGGATGCACATGATGTTTACATGATTTTATTATTAGATGTACAATTGCCAATCACCAAACCAAGATTACTATTCCAAACACTTGTAGCTGATTTGCTCGAGCACATACCTGACGTCGTTTTGCATGAAGCGTCATGCATCTCAGAGGTAAATCTTTTACCATGAACCATGCCAATGGTAAATTGACACGCAATCTTTTAGCTCTTTACACTCTTATTCTCGAACAATGAAACTGTTCAAAAGCGTGCATTCGAGTTACTCAAGAAATTCACCGCAAGCTTGGTTCAAGATCTTTCAGTTAGCCTAGAATTGTCTTCTACAAACGGTATGGTGTTGAAAGATGGCAATATGCCTTATGATACTGATATGCGTGGTTGATTTAGACGAGGATGATTCATCCAAGGCACCCATTGCACCTGTTTTGCTTCATAGCATTCTTGAACCACCCAATATTGCCCGCTGGCATTCAGCTCCCTTTGATGACCAGGTTTGTGGATGGATCTTGTGTCCCTTTATGCATGCGACTCACACTGTATACCGCTTTCTAGCCGTTACACCAAGTTTCTGGTTATTTGCTTTCATGGCTAGTCATGTTTGAGCATTTCATCAACATTGTAAGTGAACTCTGTAGCTCACATCATTGCATGTATACTTATTGTTATGATAGACGTTCCGACTTAAGCAAGAGTATACCTCCCAGCTAAAGGAAAAGGATGCTGTGGCAGCACTGTTACCGTTCTTATCCACTCTCTTGGGTGTGGGTGTTGGTCAAGACATCCACGCGTTCGATTTGATGCCATGGAATATCGAAGACTATGATATGGATGGTGTGTATAATGATCTGGTGTTATGGATTTGGACTAATGCAAGCCTATGCAGGTTTTGATTCAACCATGGAGATGAGCTACCAATTGCTTGCAGCACATTTGTATTATCGGGCACTAAAATACATCCCATCACTTGTACGGTAAGTACCAACATGTTCTAAAACATACACGGATAGTAACACCGTATCACAGGCAATGGTGGGTTGATTGCAAGAACCGGCAGTTGACAATTGGTGTGGAGAGGTAAGCCAATCAAGTGCACTGGAACCATTCAGATATCTGACATTATGATGATGTAAAAGTTATGTCGAAAAGAACTATAGTGGAGCGCTTATCAACAGCGAAGTGAATTTGATCAACGAACCTGATACGAAGTCGATGCTTGAAGATAACGATGACAATGAATTTACTGTCAAGGCGCTCAAGGCTGCAAATGAGGTTTCAGCAACATACAGGGTGGATGAACAGAATATGCAGATCGTGATTAGGCTACCAAGCAACTATCCATTACGGCAGATTGATGTAGAGAGCGTTCAAAAAGTGGGAGTGAGCGATAAACAATGGCGTGGATGGATGTTTTCAGTTGCAGCTGTGATTGGATCACAGGTGAGTTTTCCTTTTTGCTTCAATGTTATGAATATGGCGATGCTGATTGATCTTTTTCCTTTAGAACGGCAATATTGTCGATGCATTGACTGTATTCAAGCGCAATCTCAACCTTCACTTTAGCGGTGTGGAAGATTGTACCATTTGTTATTCGATTATCAGCGCCCAAGATCGATCCATACCCACCAAACAGTGCCGTACCTGTAAAAACAAATTCCATGCCAGCTGTTTATACAAGGTAATAATGAATTTCAATGACTATAACAAAGAATGGTACTGAACAATGATTACTTTATAGTGGTTCCGCTCATCCAACTCGGCAAGCTGCCCATTATGTAGAACTGTATTTTAATAGAGTAGAGAATGCAGTATAAAAGCTTCCTTTTCACACATACATGTTCCAATATGCAATGTTCCCAGTACAAAATAGAAGCTTGCACATGGTTCAGCGTCTTCCCACATTGACTTCTTTTAGTTTGGAGCATCTGTATCAGCCGACATGCTTTATTTCTAAAAAGATGAGAGTCGTTCAAATGATATCTCGGTTATGCAGAAACTTAATTTGAGGAAAACACCAAACATGAATACCTTTAGGCTCGGAACTTCCTTTGAGCTTTTTTCCCCTTGTGACGGTGTGTAGTGCACTCCTATACAGATTCCTGTGTTTCCGTTGCATTTCTGGATGCAAGGCTGCAAACAGGGCGCATGTCACGCGTAACGTCCGAGATTGAGCAAATCAGGATTGTTTGTATAAGGGTCGCTTGTTATGTGACACAAAACTGCAGGATACAGAGTGCAACCGTGGGAGACCACCTACTGCTGCATATATAAACTTGTTCAACATGGCATCCTTTTGTTTCAGATAATACGCTTTCTTCTTCTTTGTAAAAAAAATGACTGCTGAATTCGCTGCTAGTGCTACTACTTCCAAGGGTGATAAGATCGATTGTAAGTACATGCCATTCATCATCTTGACATCCTATTGAAATGACATGATCATGTAGTCAACACTGGTTTATTTATCAACAACCAGTTCGTTGCTGGTGACGAAACCATTGATAGTGTCAACCCTACCACAGGTGAAGTCATTGCTAGTGTTCAAGCTGGTAAGAAGATATTGATTGATAAGCAAAAACAAAGATATGACTGAAACGCGTCATGATCATAGCTGGAGAAGCTCAAGTAAATGCTGCTGTGGATGCTGCGGAAACTGCATTCCGTCAAGTATGGAGCAACACATCAGGCCGTGAACGAGCCAAGCTCATGTACAAGTTGGCTGATCTTGTTGAACAAAATTTGGAAGTATTGGCCAAACTCGAATCTCTTGATAATGGCAAAGGCATTGCCTTCTCACGTGGATACGATGTTCCAGAACTGGCAAAATCGATTCGTTACTTTGCTGGTTATGCGGACAAAATACATGGCAAGGTGATGGAAACACAAGGCAAGTTGTCATACACGCGTCATGAACCCATTGGCGTATGTGCAGCCATCATTCCTTGGAACTTTCCCCTTATGATGGTGGGTTGGAAACTTGGTCCTGCTTTATGTACTGGCAACACCATTGTTATCAAGACATCCGAAATCACACCCTTGTCGGCTCTTAAGCTTGCAGAACTGGTGGTGGAAGCTGGCTTCCCTCCAGGTGTTGTCAACTTTATCACAGGTTATGGTCCTATTGCTGGTGACAAGTTGGCTCGTCATCCAAAAGTTGGCAAGGTTGCATTCACGGGTAGCACAGCTGTGGGTCGTATGGTGATGAAGGCTGCTGCCGAATCCAATCTCAAAAAGGTCACATTGGAACTTGGTGGCAAATCTCCCAACATTATCTTTGATGATGCTGACCTTGACCAAGCTGTTGCATGGGCACACAAGGGTATCTTTTTCAACCATGGTCAATGTTGCTGTGCTGGATCTCGTGTCTATGTCCAAGGTAATGTATTATCATGTACGCGTAAACATTGTTACTGATGTATTATGTTAGAGGGAATTTATGACAAGTTCCTTGAACGCTTCAAGGAATACACTTCCCAGACCAAGGTGGGAGACCCCTTCAGGTATTGTGAGATACATGCAGCAGTATAGGTCGATCGTTTTCTTATTTTCAATTCACTTGTTTACTAGTGAGGATGTATTCCAAGGTCCACAAGTATCCCAAGTTCAATTTGATCGTATCATGAAATACATTGAATCTGGTAAAAAGGAAGGTGCCACTTGCTACATGGGTGGCAATCGCATTGGTGATAAGGGTTATTTCATCGAACCCACTGTCTTCACTGGTAAATGGATTGATGTATGTTGCATGTATGTGTACTCATGCTTTTATTCTAGATGTCAAGGAAGACATGACCATAGTCACAGATGAGATTTTCGGGCCAGTTGTTGTTGTTTCCAAGTTCAAGACGCTGGATGAAGTCGTTGAGAAGGCTAATAACAGCACTTATGGTCTTGCTGCTGCCGTTTTCACCAGCAACATTAGCACTTCTATCAATGTTGCTAACAAGCTTGAAGCTGGTACCGTTTGGGTCAACTGCTACAACGAGTTGGTAAGTGGATGATGTCGATGATATGATGGGAAAGAAAAATTAATGTTGGGACGTGGCTCAGGATTACAACACACCATTTGGTGGTTACAAGCAAAGTGGTATCGGTCGTGAGAATGGTGAATATGCTTTGGATAATTACTATCAGGTGAGTTCTCGTGGGAATGTTTATGGCTATGTATCGTTTTTGTTTACTGAAACAAATCCATTGATCAGGTCAAGGCAGTCAAGATCAATTTTGGCTTATAAGGTGTTGGGGTTGTTTCTCACACATGTCTTTTGCATATATCGTGCATGCTATCGCTCACTCTGTTGCTTTCATGAGCAGCATACCAAATTCAATATCTCTTTGAACAATAAAGCATGCCATTACATGATGTATATATCAGAAAATGATGATGATATGTTAATTGGATAAGGTCATTTGGTTTTGCATAATCAATTTCATAAAGGCGTTTTAATGGATTTAATATGAATCGATGTCATAAATGTAATTGGGTGGTTGGAGAACACATTCATGTATTGATGGAGAAAAGTACAGCAACCAACTAACGAATACCACGTGACGTTCCGGTTCGCACTTGATACGCTTCCCTTGAAACTCCTCTTTGCTTGCAACCCAGGCATAATCCTTCCTTTTACGTCCACCCTTAAGCAATGGTAAGTGAACATGATCCTTACTCATCCGGCATCCTTTATGTATCCTATGCTTGGCGTATACGTTTCGATATCGATGATGGAGAAAGTTGGATGGATGAATGGATGGATGATATGGATTAATCAAAGACACCAACCCAATCGCATACTGACCTTGACATTGTAATCGACCCACAGGCTGACCAAGTACAGCAAACCAGAAAGAGAACTTTCCGCAAGTTCAGCTACCGTGGTGTCGACCTCGATCAATTATTGGACTTGAGTTCTGAGCAGGTACGCCACTTGGCGATACTAGGCAGAGCATAGGGAAACAAGAGAGTGAAAAAACACGCATTCTTATACATCTACCAGTTTATGGAGCTCGTTCACGCCCGTGCTCGTAGAAGATTCCAACGTGGTCTCAAGCGTAAGCCTATGGGTCTTATCAAGAAGCTTCGCAAGGCTAAGAAGGAAGCTGCTGCTGACGAGAAGCCTGCCGTTGTCAAGACCCATCTCCGTGATATGATCATTGTTCCTGAAATGATTGGTTCCGTTGTTGGTATCTACAACGGTAAGACCTTTAACCAAGTCGAAATCAAGCCTGAGATGGTTGGTCATTACCTTGCCGAATTCTCGTAAGTTGACAAAAAGAGCGAAAGGATTGTTATGGTATTGATGATGTGTGTGTGCATAATAATAGCATCTCTTACAAGCCCGTTCGTCACGGTCGTCCTGGTATTGGTGCTACCCACTCTTCCCGTTTCGTTCCTCTCAAGTAAAGAAAGATACATATCTATTATTGGGAAGAATAAATGTATCGTCACTAAAAGACATAATGACTTTATTGTTGGTATTTCATTATCATTGGGGTGCTTTCATCTGCTTCATTCAACCATTCTTTGAATTTGCTGACCATAAATTGATGCAATTCCTTGATCTCATCCGATGTGCTATTGGTCGTGAAAAAGTCCTGTGTATATAAATGTTGGTTATGGATAACAGAATTGCTGTTTAGGATCAAACTTACCCAATGATGTACCGATTCGGATAATACTTGAAAGTGAGCATTATCATGCCAATGTGTACGATCTGGAGCATCATCCGAATTGACACTAAGCGTTCGCCAAGGATCCCATTCACCATCAAGCCAAATAGTTCGCGATAGCCTAAGATGCCATCCTTCATATTCCTTGTTGATTCGACGCCATTCAGGACGGAAAGGAACATTGTGTTCGCCAAACAAGAAGGGGCATTGTCGTTGATACCATTCGGTGTTGAGCTTTCTTGATACCATGGATGGAGACCAGATTGGCTTTGCAGTTTGCCAATAAGCATATTCAGTACAAATTTGCCAAAACCAAGCTCGAAATGGCGCTTTGGTATCCATGTACATTTCCGATCGAGGATCATGCGTATCCAGACATGCATTAATTGAAGGTGCATCCTTGCACGTGGCATTCACCAAATTGGAAATATAGTTGCCATATGCTTCAACACGCTCATGCAAAGTGTTCTTGCCTTCAAAGATAGTGCAAAATTCGTCAACAAATGGATTCTCTGTAGGCGTCATGTCTTGCCATAGACCTAGTGGGAAAGATAATGCTGCAACACAATGCTATTATTAACAGCAATAATAAAGACAATGTTGAATACTGTATGACTCACCTTCTGCAAAGTCATCATCGTGTGCGAGATCCTGTAACCCAAATGTTGCTTTCATGCGTTGCTTTGGTTCACTGAAGGGACTGAAGAGAATATGATCAACATAACGTACGACCTGCTGAATTGATGAAACACAATGTGTGGGGGCGTAACGGCGAATGGTTTCAAAATATTGATGGAAATTGTATCTCATTTCAACCGGTGCAGATGATGGTACAGCAGCAAAAACAATATCTGGATATCGATAACGCATCCATGCAGCAAGATTTCCACTGTAGCTGCCACCGTACACAATCCATTTGGTTTCTGGTGCTGGTGGGAGATCCACATCCAAGTTGGGCAACTTTATGAAACAATAGTGATCAACTACTCTGTTGCAAACATAAGAATCAACAATGGTTACTTACTTTGATTTCACGGATGATGGTCGCCATATCTTCTAATGCTTGGTCTGTGTTGAGCGTGCGTAAATTCTCTGCTGAATAATCCTACAACGCAAAATTGAGTTTCATGGATAGGTTCATCATGTGCATGTCATACCTCGGCAACCATGGATTCACCATAACACCGATGTTCCATAACAATAATGATACCATTCAACTCTTCAGCAAGCATAGCCATTGAAGAGTTGGTTACATAACCAGCTCGCCAGTCGGCTGGAAGCTCACCAGCGTTATACACTAGATACGTAAAATGAAATGAATAATGCTCTGCTGCATAAATAAATGCCACTTACAAATGACGGGTCCTCCTGGTTGATACCAATCGGTGTTTGCCCAATATCGATGCTTGAATGTGCCAGCTGAAGCATCGGTGTGATCAATAGGCTGATCAAAGTAAAAGGGACCATATTTCGCATCCACATGTTGAATGCTTTGCATTCTAAACTCATGCTGCTGCTGCTGTTCAAGTCGCCTAACCACGCATATCACTAATAGTTCTGATAGTTGAATGAGCGTATCATCTCTCCTTACCATTTCAAATACCAGCCCGGTCGATTCAAGGCGTGACTGAGCCATGCATTGGTTATAAGGAACAACACCACTGACAATATGGCGCGCATCCGTATAGTGTCAGGGGAAAGAGGAACGAAGAAAGTGTGTGAAAACAAGTTGCTACTCGGAAAAAGGAATTTATTATCGCTTTTGGTAGTAGAATGATCGGGCGCTGTTTAAATGGATACAATTCGCCGGGGCACGCCATACGCTGCTTGCATGGATAATCATGTACAGTAGATGAAACTATCATTGGTGTTGCTATTGCTATAGTCTTATACACTGTTGACCATTTTATACAACAATACTCAAACCTTTGCACATGAAAGAAATTTGTCACGTGATTTTGATTGCGTATAATATCATAGTTTGTTATCTTGAAAAGCATGTTATGCAATACAATCACTTTGGATATGTGATATTAAAATTAGGCAGGGGAATGTAAAAAGGATAGCAATCGAGAAGCAAAGATGAGCAAGCAAGAAAAGTATATGAGTCGAAACAACAAACACAGATGCTCTCGTAATATGAATTTTTGAAGAAAGCGTATATACAGATAAAAGACATCAATGCATTATTATGGGACGATCCAAACAAGTTGACCAAAATGACAATGTATGAAAAAAGAAGTTCAAATGTGATGACAAAGATGGACATAAATATATCAAGCAGCGCTTCTTGTGCACAAAAGAATGCATATTATAAGCTGGTAAAGGAAAGGGTCATTTATCCGAACTATCGGCATTCACAAGCATTCATTGTTAAGGGGGGGATAATCAATTTCATTAAGGGTATCACACATGATTAGGAGACAATGAACGACAAACAATCAGTGTATTAACTAAATGTGAATAGCTAGTATGATATGTTGATGCAAGCTATGGTGGTGGTGGATCATGGAGTAATAACATTAGAGGAGCCCTGTCAATCAGTGCACGTGCAATGTTGATCCCTGCGTATTTCCTTATCATGGTGCAACCTTGCCATGTTAAACAAGCATGAAATTGAATTCTAGTTGTCAAGGAAGCAAAAGAGCAAGAAAGAAAGGATGCCATGGTAACCAACAAAGGTGGGGAAAGAGTACGCCGGGGGTTGATAGTTCAGTCCCAGCGGTCGTTGCAGTGAGATTCGAGTTGATAACTTGGCTTTCTATTCTTTCCTTTCACCGTCATGGACCAGGTACAACAATCGATGCCACCATCGTTTTCATTGAGCAATTGTTCCCGATCCTTTGGCTCTTGATGCTTATCCAAACCATAGATTGCTTCATCACAGTGGGTGTTTACTACACAAGAGTTACAGCACCTTCCTTCCATCGTTGCTGGTGGTCTGACGGTGAACGAAGAACGACGACGTCGCTTGGCCGGGTGTACATTTATTCACAGCATCGGGTCTCGACTCGAAGTGTAAGGATTGTGCGATTCACTAAAGACAAAGGGTGTGTCTTGAGCTCATTTGTTGTTTTTGACGTTATGATAGTCCCCTGTTGACTATTGCAACAGCCATGACATATTTCCATCGTTTTTATACGCGCCACTCCTTTACCCATTATCGATTTGAAGTATGTGTACAGTGATTGATATAATTGTAGATTCATAACATGTGCTTCTTTTCCTATAGGTCGTTGCAGCGACATGTGTCTATCTTGCATGCAAAGTGGAGGAATCGATGCGCAAAATCAAGGATGTGGTGGCTGCCAGTTTATTACACATGTATAGCCGAGAAACTCATGAAGATGAAATGGCAAAGGTATTTAATTAATAATGATGAAAGGGAATTGTGTATCATTAATTGGGTTATTGTAGCTGTTTCGTGCATTAAGGGATGCCATTATTCAATATGAGTTTATCGTAGTCGAAACTTTATGCTTTGACTTTGCCATTGATCATCCACATCAAGCATTACTCGATTTACTGGATGAATTAGAAGGTAAAAGCAGCATCGGGATTAAGACACATGAATTTAATGCTTCTCCGCTTGGACACCTGTAGCATCAGAACGTATCGCTCAAGCAGCATGGAGTTTCGCAAATGACAGGTAATGATCCAAGCTTTGGAATCATATTACGCACACACGATCTGATCGGTTTCACCAGCATGCGTTTGGTATTATGCTTATCACATGAACCACGCCATATTGCTGCGGCATGTATACTCTTGGCGTATCGACTTCATCGGCAAGATATCCCGGAAATTGGCGATTCTAGTTTGATGCTGCTTATAGAAGATCGTTTCGAAACCTTGGATGGTACGGAAATTAATCGTGCATTAAGCTAATTTATGATGATGAGTGAATCTCATTCAGTACTTATCTAGCTATTATACAAGAAATTATGCATGGACGCACTTTACAACAACAATTGCAACGACGGAACAGGAGACGAGTAAGTAAAGCCGATGCATTGATATGTGCGTGTCATTTCTTAGCAATGAATATAATATAGAGTCATGCTACTGCCAATTCTCCAGCAACATCTTCAGGAAGCAACCGAGCTCGTGGGTCGATCGTTTCCTCAAATGGCCATCGATTAGAAAGGGAGAGAGCGAGTAACATAGGATCTTCGGCGTTACAGAGCTAATAGGTGCTGGTAACTATATATTTCACCTTGACGCGTATCCACCTCCTTTCCCTTATTTACTGCACACACAAACACAAACAATCCATACACTTACATATTCACGCACAACCGATTATTTTTTAACATTCACACATCCAAGCTACCCTGATACTCTACCGATACCTATCTGATCGCCGTAAAAGTTGTACCATAATGTTTCTTTTTTTTTCTTTATATATATTGTTTATACTTGTTGGGTGCTTGTCACTAATATACCTGTTCTATATCAATAAGATGATAAAATGTGGGGATGAAACATCTGTAGTGGTGTTGTACAATTCAGGTTTCGAGGAGAACGGGGAGAGTGATTTTTGGGGGATGGAGGGAAATAAAGATGCTACGAGAGTATTTGAGGAAAAGCAATGAGCTGCGTGGCACTGATGTACATCACCATGCAGCAGCACTTTATGAATGCATTTCAGACTAAGCTAGTTTTCTTTTTCATTTCTGTGCACTCCACACACACACACACCCCTTACGCTGTCCTTCCCTCCTGTGGGTTATCGCCGGGGCACTTTTATCTGTTACTGCAGCTTCTCCTTAACCTTAAAAAAAGAGGCATGTAGAATGAATGAGAAAGAAAGTAATAGTAGTAATAGTTATAGTGATACAGCAGAGATTCAATACATAGTGGCAAAAAGAGATAGAAAGAGCGACAAGCACGAGCGGGATGACCATGGAAGGTTGCCGTTTACCGATAATGAGCTGCAGTTTTGCTACCATATTTTGCCAGTATGTGCAACCATGGAAATAAAGATGCGTCAATTACCCATTCATAACGACCATCATCCAACATTCTCTTTCTCTCTCTCTTTTCCTTTCCTTGATTTCTTTATTATATCTTTCTCCTCCTTTCCTTTTTCTTGTAGACAATGTCACCGCCTTATCCAACAGCAACAGCACTGCCACCAACACCCCAAGGCACTCCTCGTAACTCATCCTCGTCATCTTCGGCGCCTGGTCCACGATTCAGCGTCAACTCGAATCTCATGAATTACTCCATTCCAAAAAACAATGAGCAACAGGTACATGTCAATATCAATGATTGCTAAAGTGTATATTAATATATGATATATAAAAGGAACATGCCAACATTCCAGATGATGCTAGTTTTATGAAACGAGAAATTCAACAGGGCAACTCGAGTACACGTGCACGACAGTTGGAAGCACAAATCGAGACATTAACACTGCAGAATGTGAAACTTCAACGCACCAATCGACTTTTAAAAGTGGATACAGACAATCTCGTTAAACAAAAGACACAGCCTTTAGAACAAACCATTCGTGAACTGACATTGAGCAATGTACAACTGCAACGAGCAACACGTTTATTACAACAAGAAGTCGAAGAAAAATCCACTACACTCGAGAATTTCAAACGTGAGCAGATTATGCAAATGAAATCAGTGGGTCCTGAATACGAATATCTCGTTCAAATGGTCAATCTGTTACATCGACAGGTAAATATGGAGCGATTTCAAAGGAGAACAAACAACGAGAAGCAAGGGGATACTCATGGGAGATTATTGTAGATTAGTGGCAATGCGACCTGTGATGATACATGTTGTTTTACATTACAACCGATCAATCAATCCACAATGGTGATGACTTTACCACCCGAGAATGAGCAAGAAGATATGGAAGCACAACATATTTGCCGACCTGTTGTTCATTCATCGATATCCCAAGGATCTTATGCAATCGAACTTGAAAACAAGATCCTGCGTCTTGAGCAATTGATCGAGGAGTTGGATGCCGAGAAGGAGCAATTGTTACGTCAACAAGCATATAAAGATGCCGATGTGGAGACACTTAAAAGGGAGTTGCGTCTCAAGGATGACATTGTTTCGCAGCTAGAAGGAGATTTTCTCAACCTTGAGGAGCAACTGGCATGTTTACAAAAGGTGAGTGGATGGATGCTTTTTAGGAGAATGGTAACATGGATTGCTCATATGTCTTTTTTCAGGAGCTCGATGAACAGCGTATCCATGGACATGAAACAGCATCTTATCGTGAAGTGACACGGTCCATGAGGAGGGAAAAGCCTATGCAGGATCCAAAACGACAATCACAATTGCTTATGGATACCAAACGACGATCATTGGCTATCAAAGATACAGATGCTTTGGAACGCATGTTACGAGGTGATCTGCAAGTCGAATCTGTAATGCAAAATCACCCAACAACGGAAGATGGCTCGGAAGAAGAGGATGATGAAGATGCAGCAAGTATTGAAACTGATAAAGATACCAACATGACAACGCCACCACGTGCATGCAGTCCTCAACAGCAACAAGATGATGACGATTATCATTGTGTGATGGAGAAACAACAACATGTTGAAGAAAAACATCCTTTGGTCCAATCCTTCTTATCATGTCGAGTACTTCCATGTGCTTATCCTGCTCAACAAAACGCATCAACAGCATCAGCCAATCCAGAACAACAAGCCAATGATCCTTTTGCGCCTTTTACTTTGATGACAATCTTTTTGGGACTTGCTTCACAAATGGGAGTAACGGATGATTGGACACTTCCTATCACCTTGACAGTATTAGTGTCAGGTTTCTTATGGTCTGGCGCTGCAAAAGGTGTACAATTCAAGGTCAAGCTCAAGTAAATGTATGATTGACATCTCATTCTTACAAAGAAGCACCCATTTTCTTCTTGACAACGATCCATCTCCTTTCCTCACGCCCCCATTTCTTTTTTCGCCACCGCCTCCAATTCCCCCTCTCCTTTTCCTCGGATACAATGACTCCTTCCTTTTTCACCACCACCACCCTTTATTCAAACATCCCCATTATCCTATTTTGCATAGACGCGTACTCGAACTTGTAGTTCACCTCCTCACCCACCCACCTTTTGTAAATATTTTATTCATCTTTTACCCTGGAATTTCCCCCATTCTGTACTCAATAACATCTTAATCTACTATTCGTTTCATCATCGGTAACATGGTGCTTGTCATAATTTAGAATGTGCCAAAGCAATGACTCTTTTAAGGAGAGAATCACATACATGTGTCATGAATTGAAAGCACTCACAACAAATAAGGTTGTTACACAATCAACAGTGACATTTCGTGTTACCACCCTTTGTATGACAATATTGTAATAACATTAACATTTACATATATTACTTTTTATGCAGCAATTGCAATTGTAGCTAACTAGAGTATAATGTACAAGAAGTGTGTGTGTCTTTACCAACCAATCTGGAAAGCTAATCCTGCGATCGCTAATGCGAGCGCGAAGAAGATGATGCTGTAACCGAGACGAATAAAGCGATGACCAATGACAAGTTCGACAATCACAAAGAAAACAGTAAAAGCGAAAAAGATCCAACTCAAAATGAAGACGCCACGAGTCGATCCTCTGCTGTATGTGTTGATTACCAACACCGACAACAACATCAAGATATTGTCTCGCAAAAGGCGATGTGCACTCCACATACGACTGGCAATACCACCTGGTGCGTTACCACCGAAACGATTCAAGAATCCAAAACGACCCGATTTGGCAGCAGCAGCTTCTTCATCAGCAGTAGTAGGTGCTGCTGCACCTGTAGCATTGACGTTGGGAACAGCAACAGTATAAGGATCACCAAAGGCATGTCGAATGACATAAACGAACCCCCAAAGCACCCAAAGGGTCAAAAAGGCAATCCAGCTTGAGCGGATATATCCATCACCAATGAAAGCACCAAAGTCTTGGAACATGATAGTGAAATGTATTCAGAAAAAGAAAAAACGCGTGCGATCCATCATCATCAGGATCCCTTCTTTATATACGAAAAAGTTGAAGCGGGGGTTCTAGGGTAGCAGATCCATGGACAAGGGAGGATGCTTGCTCAATGACTTTGTATATACTACGCAATAAAGTCATCATGATATGTCATCGCAATGCACTCGATCTTTCAAAACAAGATGGTTGTTGTGACTGTATACCATTTGCTGCTGAAAGAGTACTATGACTAACATATTATGTTAAACCATCCCCCCTTCAAAAGTGAGCGTCATTACACAACAATTGTGTGTAATGCAATGGTGTTAGCATGGCTAACCGCACAAACACAAGCAATAGAATGCCAGAATGGTAATAGTCATGTAGATTTATGAGCATGGGTGAATACAGTGAACATGGGCACAATAAAGTCTTATATCCGGAACTTTTTCTTGCATCAATCTCGTATCATAAAGCAGACCCCTGCTATCATCGAAGCATAGCCAAGTTCTTTTGTCATTGCGAGGTCATAGTTTGAAAGATCTCTCATTGTGTGATTCTTTCTACCGTATTCTATTTTTTCTGGTATTGCATGAATCACTTGAACAATTGAAATTTCCATCAGAAGTAATTGAGCTTTATCATGATCTGTTACAGGTCTATGTCGACTAAATTAAGTACTATCTGAATCATCTATTACAGGTACTACCAAATAAAGTGAATAATGCGCATATTGTTAATTGACATTGGGAGACTTACCATGTTGCTGTTGACCGATACCAAGTCTTTTCTTGACACGTTCAGAAAACAAGATGAATTGCAAAACAATAACCGAATCGATAGAAAGTTGGATTGCACCACAAATGATGAATTGAAGGGGTGAATGGGTATAAATAAAGTAAAACAGCTTGAAACTATCGCCAAAGAACTAAGCAATAGCATCACGTGAGTATATGCATGATATCTCTTTCCTTTCCTGATACATACCCAGCTACCAAGCACTAGAAAACTAAACCCAGCTGTGGAGCGACGACGAAAGTTGGATATGCATTGCGGTACAGGTAAGGTGCTCTCGATACCAACGCTTACGAATCCAAGGACTTCGACAAATGTAGGGAAGCGACTCAAAAGAAGGTATAAAACGGCAACAAAGGTGGTGAATCCAAGCAGAAAGTTGACATAATCAATGTAATGGTTCCAAGCCCAGCATGATCGGATAAAACGAGGTAATGGTATCATGGAACGTTGTGTGCTGGTACCACCACCTACAAGTTCTTCATCTTCTTCATCGTCATAATCCACAGAAGACTGATCATCCAAATTGCTGTATAGCATCAAAGGACTCGGATGATGACGATACCGTACGACGATTTCCAATAAGACGAGTTGTGCAAGAATCATCACAATCGATTGAGCAAAGAGCGTCGTATCGAAGCGTTTGCCAAACCTACAGAGACATGTCAATCGCTATTTGTATTGAATGCATAATAAACATACCAGAAGAATACACGAAGGATACTACCATGAGACATCAAGTTAGTTTACTACTGACAATTCAACAGCTGCTGCTTACTTTGCGATCAGAAGAACTGCACATGTCATGGAGTTAAATCCGGCACTCGATTGCTTGCGACGGATAATAAAATACTACCCAGCTCTTGGCATTAGCATAACCAGAAAAGAGTGAAAGTGTCTGCATCTTGCCCACCTGGTCAATATAACCCACGATGGGGCCAAGTACCATCGCAACCGACAATGCTAGTTGTGCAAAGTCGGGCATTGAGAGAAAATAGAATAGAGAGTTGAAAGGGGTTTCACTAGGTTCAAAGCAAACGACAATTCCCGGAGCGCTTCTACTTTAGGATTCACCGCTCATTTTTGCTTTTTCGCATGACAAACATTGCATGATAACAAATCTCACTTAAGCATGTGCTCGGCATCCAATAAAAGGCTCATATTTATCATCTATGGTACTGTGGTCTCATATAAAGTGGATGAATGTTGCCAAGATACAGTATCCATGGGTGGATTCTCCTTGCATTTGTTCTGTTACTTGCTTAGTGATAGTAATTTTTTCAAGTGTCATTTATTACATTCTAGTGTAATCCCCACTTGTATGGCTCTATTGTACGCGATAAGATATGCATATGATGACTTGTTTTTGTGAAGCAGGTGACCATTGATTATGATTGGATATGATTGCATTAGAAGGAGACTATAAATGAGAGCGAATAAGAAGGCTTGGATGTTGACGTAGCACCGGCTAGGGATAAATCAGAAGTCCTTTTTCCCCGCTGCACACCCCGACACTTGGGGGAAAAAACTATAAAAGAGGGAGTCACCCGTGGCCCTTGAGTGTTTTTCTTACGAATCAATTTTACGAGTACATGCCACGATGTCGGTCTGTCATTTAGTTGACGGTGGCCTTACATTGCCAGGCTGGTCAATGACTAGCCGTGTACTCCAGAGAAGTGTTCTCCACCCAAATGGGCGAAACGGTGCCTTTTTGTCATTCATTTGACTTGTGAGGTTCTGTGCCGACAGGGAACCATATTTCTCTTTCTTTCTCACACAAAAATGAAAATGATAATAATAATAATAATAATAGTTGATGAGTGACTATTGTTGCACATTGCTTTTGGGTGATTGTTCTCATGAGCAAATTGTTTGTGTTATGAAACAGTCGCCAACTCCTTGGAGGATTCATATTGCTTCATCACTTTACATATATGCAAGGATGGAATTGATCAATAATGATAATTGCAAATGTAGTGTGGAATGGGGTAGCATGGCTATTTCGACATGGTAGTCATAGTAACAGCAGTGGGTAGCGAGGAACATCATCATGGGATGTATTCATTATTGCTTACGCCGAGATGGTTTCTTTATACGTGGACCATGAGCCATCATTCTTTTTCCTTTCTCTCTTCTCCCACACTTATTCTCCTTGCTTTATCTCCTTTTGTGTGTGATACTTCTTATAAGCATTATCTTTATTGCTGTCAAACTCCTCATTGGTGATTCAGCTTCATGGAAGTGGTCCAAGTGCAACCACGCGATTCGTATCTTCACTACATTTATGTCGGCGCCAAAGACACCACGATCTGTTGGTCATTCACGACCAAACGTAAGAGCATCGCCTTTGGATTGTATCGACGTCTTGGTTCAGCTCGTTTGCCATCGTCATCGGAATTCATCTTTCAGGCCCAACAAGAACAACAGCAACGGCGTATTTCTGTAGCAACTGAAACATTTCCTCAGCAACAAGGTTTGATACTCGATGTTTCTAATGGAACCGATTATCTGACAACATAAAGTATAGTAGTGACATCAACAGGTGAACAGCAACAACAGCATAAGCGGTCCAATAGCTTGAGTGAATATCATAAATCAGGCCTACATCATTTACTGCACAGCAAAAGAATCAGTAATGGGACACCAAGTCGAGCCAACAAAGGAGCCAAATCATCCATGGCATCGATCAAACTCAAGGAACAAGAAGATCTCATTGAAGTGATACCCATTCAACATTGTACATCAGCCAATATTAAGGTGGAAGGCAATTATACTGTTAATATACCTGGCAATTATATCCTCGTATTTGGTAAATGCGGTGGGACATGATCACATGCGGAATGAGTGATTAACATACTGCATGAACACACATCCATATATACACACTTTCGCACACACATATCCACACAGATAATACCTTTTCACGCAACACACCAAAGATACTCAGTTTCTCAGTTGCTCTTATTGACCCGAATACCAGCAATCCACGATTATCGATTGATGATGAACCTCCCAATTACATTGTTTCAGGATGGTTATTGAAAAAGAAACGAAAAAAGTTACAAGGTATCTATTCTATAAAATGTACAGATATGGACATAATATAATTGACCTTAAGTCATAGGATGGGCGAGACGATGGTTTCAATTATCAGCATCTGGGGTACTTTCCTATTCGACTTCTCCTGCAAGTGTCACGCGTGGCTCTATCCAAATACTTGTGGCAACCATTTCCATCAATCCATTACAACGATTAATCCACATTGATTCCGGCACCATGCTTTATCACCTCAAGACGTTGAATGCAGAAGATCAAGCCAAATGGACCAATGCGTTACGAGAATTTCGTATGCTTCCAAGTAATCTTCCTTGCAACAACGAGGAACATCTTCAGCATCCAACAGATCCTTGCATGCTACCACCCACACCAACATTTGAAAATGGTGATCATGTCCTACAGCATTATTTCAAAGAGGGATCCGAGACGACTACACAATTGATGGCTGATATGGAAGCATACATGCATCGCATTGATCAACTGGTGACTCAGCTTGGCTTATCAACTGCACACTTGGCGCCAGAGCGGAAGAAGATCATGGACACCATGGGTTATCAAAAAGACCTTTGGCATAAAGCAAAACTTTTATATGACGAGGAACAAACAGCAGCACCACCATCATCATCAGCTATGCCAAAGCAATCCGAGACACATTTAACATTGCCACGACGTGAACTCAGTCCTTTTATCCACAGCAATGCTTCCTGGAGAGGATCTGCCATATCGGACCAGTACTTTGATGCCGAAGAGATCCTGTTGAGTGATGAAGAGGATGAATCACCCATTGTGGATGACACGGATGACGACGAAGATTATGATGATGATGGTAAGTGACGAATGGGAATTTTAATTACAATGGGATCTGATTATTATGCGTAGATCATCGCTTATCACCCCCGTTGGGTATCAAGCATCCAACATGTCAACGTCGTCAAATTCTTCCATCGCCTGTGGCAAGTGCCGAAATATCTGCGTTATCTGTCATTCGCAAAAATGTGGGCAAGGACCTATCCACCATTTCGATGCCAATTAGTATGAACGAACCCTTGAGTTTGTTACAGAGAGCATGTGAAGAATTGGAGTACTCGGAACTTTTGGATAAGGCTTCTGGCATGTCCAATTCCATGGATCGTCTTTTACATGTGGCTGTCTTTGCAGTATCAGGCTATGCTTCTTCACAGCATCGTGTGGGTCGTAAGGTATATGTGATGCTACTCTTGAAATTTCAATAGTCAATTGACATCAATCCGTTTTAGCCTTTCAACCCAATGATGAATGAAACATACGAGAATATTCGACCTGATAAAGGTTTCCGCTTTATTGCTGAAAAAGTATCTCACAACCCAGTCATTATCGCGGTAAGATATCAGCTCTCATCTATTAAAAAATGGATTCTTATCAATGATGATTTTCAGGCACATGCTGAATCCTCCAATTACAAGTATTGGCAATGTGTCAAAGTCCGGAGCAAGTTCTGGGGTAAATCCATGGTAAGTAAAGGTGGGAGGGGGAATTATGTTACCATTTGTATCCAATGCCTAACGCAAAATGTGATGGAATAGGAGTTGATCAATGAAGGGACCTTCCATGTGACATTGACTGGACATGACGATCATATTACATATTCGAAACCATCAAGTTGGCTTCGCAATATGATCGCTGGAAACAAGTATTTGGAGCATGTGGGCGAGATGAAAGTGGTTAATCATACAACGGGTGAACATGTGCTGGTGACATTCCGGGAACACACTACAAGCGGTTATTATTTGTTCGGAAGCTCATCACGACCATCCAACGAAGTGATCATGACAGCTTACAATGCTCAAGGACACAAGTGTCGTCGCGTGGTTGGGAAATGGAATGATATGCTAGCTGAGGAAGTCAATATGAATCCCCAACATCTCTCAGTACTATGGACTGCCACACCGCCTACCGTGAATGATCCATCAAAATATTACGGATTCACCCAGTTTGCCATTGAACTCAATGAGATAACAACAATTGAGCGAGATAAATTACCAAAAACAGATTCACGGTTACGACCTGATTTAAGACTTTATGAAAAAGGTAGAGTCATGGTTATGAAATGTTTATATTATACATATGCTAACATGGTTGATAGGTCATGTGGAGGAGGCGGATCAAGAAAAAGTGGTCATTGAACAAAAACAACGAGAACGTCGACGTGAACTTGAAATGGCTGGTGTAGAATGGAAACCACGGTGGTTTAAACTTCAACATGATCCATATGCAGAGAGCCATTTGCTACCTTGTCAAGATGAAAACATGACACAAACATGGCAATTCATGGGAGAATATTGGAAAGCACGAGAATCAGGACAATGGCCTAACGATCAATTTGACATTTGGTGATGCTAATGAAAGGGTTGGTGTGTATTTGTGTTGCTTGTTTGTCTATACTACACAGAACTATATATAATCTCTCCATATTCGCTAAAGTAATAATTTTGTACAGAATAAAGCCTTCATTTAAAGATTCTTAAGGACAGCATTGACCACATCGGTAGTGGAGCTCTTGCCACCAAGATCAGGGGTCAAGACCTTGCCTTCAGCTAAAACGGCATCCACAGCATCATACATCTTGAGAGCTTGTTGGGTATAACCGAGGTGTTCGAGGAGAAGACCAGCGGAACGAATGGAAGCAATAGGGTTGGCAATGCCTTTACCAGCGATATCAGGAGCAGAACCATGGACTGGCTCGCCAACAACAAAGTTATCACCAACATTGGCAGAGGGAACAACACCCAAGGAACCAACGAGAGCAGCAGCACCATCACTAGATCCCATCTTTAGTATACGCATATCCCTTGTAATAATAAATCCTTCTCCTCTTCAAATTGATACCTGATAATGTCACCATAAAGGTTGGGAGCAACAACAACATCGAATGCTTCAGGTTCACGGAACATGCGGTACACCATAGAATCGACAAGTTGTTCTTCCATATCAACACCACTGTACTTTTCAGGATTCTGCTCCTTGACAGAGCGAACGGTTTCACGCCACAAACCATCAGTGACACTCATGACATTAGATTTATGAACAATGGTGACACGGGGATTTTGCTATAGATAAAAGATATAAGCATATATACCTTCCATTACTCCCATTCTCTTTCATACCTTCCAGAATCGCTTATCCAAAGGCTTTTGCTCACGCAACTTTTGGCGAGTCAATGCCATGTTGAAAGCCATGATACCAGCACGCTTGGAAGCATATTCGGTAATCTTACGATCAGCCCATGCGACCTTGAGACCAGTTTCGGGATCAACTTCTTGACGTTCGGATTTGATATACTACATCATTATATAAGTCCATGCATGCCTTCCTTGTATTATTGAAGCCATTCACTTACCAAGCACTCGGTGTTTTCACGAATGATGAGCATATCCAATTCACGTTGATCAGGGAAAGCTGGAGACTTGACAGAGGCAACGGGACGCACATTGGCATAAAGATCAAGCTTCTTACGGAGAGCAACAATGGGTGATGAATAACCAGCCACCTTGTGGGAAGGTGAACTGACAGCACCAAACAAAGCACCCTGACATTCATTCTTCAACACTTGTAAAGTCTCTTCAGGAAGAGCTGTACCGGTTTTTTGGAAATGCTCAAAACCAGCATCCAAGTTTACAAATTCAAACTTGGGACCATCTGTGAGCGACTCGAGCACTGTACGAGCAGCCTATGATTTCATGAGTCGATGTTGCCAATGAAATAAAGATCTATACTATACATACAGGAATGACTATATATATAAAGCAAGGGTTCAGTTTATCACAAATCATCACGCACGCATTGTCTTTATATTACCTTCTCTACCAATACCATCAGCAGGGATCAAACCAATCTTGACAGAGGAAGGAGTAGCAGCAGTGGCCAAAGTACGACGCAGAATGGAAGATGCCATTGGGTGTTGTGTGTGTGAGGAAAAAGGGAAAAGAAACAAGTGTGAATGTCAAGGGGGTTGTGCAATGTCAAATGCGTCGGAGTGGGATCATCTCCATCATCTAATAAAGGCTGGTTTAACGCCTTGATGATCAGCTGTCACATCTCGCATCTTGACACACTGCTCAAAATGGTAATTGATTGCCTTTGCATAAGATCCATTTCATCAGATAATTTTAGCTTGATGATGCCCATCTGATGCAACCACGTGATTCATATTATCAAGCATAGACTTGAATGTTGAATATATCAAGATGCTTGAAAATCAAGCACTTTACGTATTTCTTCATGAATGCTCGTTGCTTTCGTTTATTGATAACACTGCATCAGTTACAGTGCTTGTAATCACCTTGGTAGCTGCGTGCATTTCGTATCATCCAAGGATATCATATATCATATATCGAAGTGGTTGACCACTCTTTGAATGTGCACCACTTGTTGTTTATATTATCATGCTGCTTTCGTTTTGGTTACCGTGTGCTGTAGCTGTACATTGCCTTCCCAATCACCTTGTCCTTCTTATTTAGCCAATGTAATGGTAATAGTTGTTATATGGGCTAGTGTTTATTCATTGTCAACGATCTCGTCAGTGCTAATCTAAGGGATGGTTCGTGTAACAAAGGAGGGGATGTAGGAGTTAATGCTGCATGAATGAGTGCAAAAAGGTCGTTTCTTGTATGTTGATGACCTTTTGACGGATAGCTAGTCAAAGGGTGAGGTGGTGGCATTGGCAATCTATCTATATTCTTTCGAACTTTATGTAATCATTTGTGTTGGCACGCCTTGTTCGTATAGTACAAAGCTCCTTCACTTGCCAATGCTCTTATTCTTTCAGCAATTCGTTCGCCTTGTTTGCTTTGGTTCAATAATCCTTTAAATTGCTTGTTGGTGACTGTAATCTAATCAAGCAAAACTTCAACAGTTGACATCCTTGATTGTATTGTATTGTCAACCCAATAGCAAGCACCTTTGTTCGATCAAGACATATAAGTGCAAGGGAAGGAGGAAGAGATTGGACATCGCTATCAGTGTATTTGGTGCTCTTTCACAGTATTAGGTGCCATATACTGAAACATGTTTTCGCCCAAAAGTCACTAGACAGCCTTTTCAACAATTGATCCAAGAGCTTGTTGCACGGCCCACTCGAGTGCTTTTGATGCATATGATAAAGGGAATTGGTTCTTAATGATGTTCACCGTACGGATTGTGACAATACTTGCATCAACCTGTATGCTTTTTATGACAACAACAAAGGAGTTCCCGACCTTTCCTCAGAGTGAGATTCCCTTCTGCTTGCGAACATACAAGACATTCTTTTTTATAGATTCAAACACAACTTATTAATATACGAACAGAGAGAGAGAGAGAGAGAGAGAGAGAGAGAGAGAAAGATAATCATATACATACCGCGATGGGTCCATCACATAACGGGATCAAATGTTATAGCACAATGAACACATCGAGTCATAAAGCATTATGTATTATAGCAGATGAATACAAAGATCAATGTAGGAGTATCTCCAACTCATGGGAGCACATAAATTACTATCCTTGACACTTATCAAATGCCATTCATGGAGCATGCAAGCCAATTGACAAAGAGGCGTGTGATAATGTTGATGACAACAGCTTTCTTGCTTTGATATATGTGAGTGTGGGAATTGTTGTCAACACAAAGAAAGGGAGTCGAGATTGATTGAAATGATAAATTGGTTTAAGTCAGTTGCATGAATTATACTATATGGTGCGGATTCACAAACAGGCAATACTCTTTGCTTTATAATAACAAAGTATGCTTTTATATTTTACAACAACGTGTAGGTATTTTGGGTGAATGTGTGTCTGTATGCGTGAAGTATGGGTGGTTACGTGGATGTGTCTGTGTGTGTATAAAGGAGGAAAATCTACTGGGCCTTGGCAGCTTCTTCCTCTGGCTTGGTAGCTTCAGCACCAGGCTTTTCAATTTGATCTTCAGGCTTCTTGCTCTTCTTTTCCTTCTTCTTCTTTTCCTTGACAGGCTTAGCTTCTGGGGGTGGATAGGCCAATGCTGCAATCTTTTGAAGTTCGGGATCTTCAAATTCCTTGCGAATAGGTTCCAAGAGTTCGTTAATAGCAGCAATGACACCAGCCTTAAGATCACCAGGATGCAATTGCTTGTTGGCAAAGTCTTCCTCAAGCTTTTCATAGTTATCATAGATGATATCGCCACCCCACTTTTCAGGACGAGGACAAACAAACTTGGGAGTACCATTGTTAAGACTCTTGAGAGGGAAGTAAACAGCCTTGATGAAGGAAAGGAGACCATTTTCAGTAATGTTGCCTTCCTCACAGAATGCCTTTTTAATCTTCTTTTGAATAGCCTTGGCATCATCCAAAAAGTCAATCTTGGAGTCAGGATCCGAAGCAGACATCTTGGAACCAGTCAAACCAGGCACCATAGGGTTCATCAAATGGGAACGCTTCTTGTAACCAATCTGAGGAAGATACTTTTCGGCAAGGACAAAGATCTTGCGTTGATCGACACCACCAAATTGACAGTCGACACCAAGGTATTCCTCATCCAATGCTTGCATACCAGGATACAATAAACCAGACAAGAGAGGAGATGCAACTTGCTTGACAACTTCAGCACCAGCCTTTTTGGCATCGTGTTCAGTGATGCATGCAGCCAACTTGAAGTTATCCATAGTGTACTCCTTGGAAAGCTCATAGCTGGAACCAATCACGAATTCAAGCTTCTCGAGAGGAACACCAATGGAACGAAGCACAGCCTTGACAATAGCTTCATAGTACTTGACACGATGAGCAACCAACTCGAGGGGTGCCTTCATGTTGTCAAGGAAAGCGTGCAAATCGGCAAACAAGATCTTGACCTAGACACCATGTCAACATTATTCCTTCTTTCTAGTCACCTTGTCACCAAAACCTACCTCACAACCAGCAGCCAAAAAGTCAGCAATCTTGGTCATTGGAACAAAGTAACCAACGTGAGGACGACCTGTAGGTGCACTACCCCAGTACAACTTGAGATCACGTTCGGCGAGCACCTTTTTGATTTCATCGCCACCAAGGACTTCCTGCAAATTGCGGGTAATCAAGTTGTATTTCTCGTCAGCGGTAAGGGTGGACATTGGAGAAGGAAAAAAGACAAAAGAAAGAGAGAGTCTGGCACGCCGCGCTTTTTTGATTAGCCTGCGGTGCCTGACTCATTTTGTGGAAAATTTGCAGCCACTGATACATTTTGACACCAATTATAGGAGTCCATACACCAATTATGACTATCAAGCTGAAACATTGCATTCTCCACAAGTTATCTTGCCATTTGAATATAATCTCTTGAAAAGTGATTGGATCAAAGATAATATCTTGTATCATTATCCCTAGACGACACATCCCTTATTATAACATTGAAATATAGCATAATTGACAACATCTTCTACTCATACATAAATCTCTTGTTAACAGTACATGAATGCTTCTTTTTTTCCCTTGGGCAAATAACATTATACAAACTATAAAGTCATACAGACAAATTTAATTTAATAATCAAATGAAAGCGATCATGTCTTAGAGGATTCATCTACATTGGCGAACCAGCATGTGTGTATAAACTAGAGTGCAAATAGAGTAAGGGATGGAATATCACGTGTCGGGATTTCATTCTCATTATATGCATACAATTCATGGCATTCACCGCTCTAGTCCCTTTATCTTTTTTGACACGCGCTCTTTTACACATACGCAATCTCGTCTACAAAACACCCCTCGATCGAATTGTTCTTGGCACCATGATTCCACACAATGACACTCCCAGCGATCAGTCTTCAAGTCAAGCCGACTCGGCACGACTCTTGCTTGGATCACCTCTATCACAAGCGGGCGATATGGAAGATTCTCCCTGTCACGAATACAACTCTGGAAAGGTCATTTATGCAAATCCAAATATAAATCATGATGATGATATGCGTCCAAAACGGCAAGATGCTCATCCGACATCAAATGGTTATGATCGGACACGGCATTCGGAGCAGGATACCCATGATCTTTCAATATCTCATTATTCGAATCATACTGTGGGTGATTCAGACCGTGTTTTTCGCAGTATGCGACAGTCAAATATGGCTCGTAGTACCAATATGAAACGCTCTGTATCTACCAGTAACAATGAACAGCACAATAATAATGAGGAGCAACAATATCATTGGGATAATATAAGACCAAGAAGAACCGTATCAGAGATAATTCCATCCAGGCGCAGCCATCGTCTTGCATTTCGTAGACAATATACAACTGATGATATCAACCAAAGTGATCATTCGACCCCTACTTTTCGTAGTACAAATCATCACAATCAGGAACGACAACAACAGGAAGGCTTACAGGCACTGACTCGCATTGAAACTCAATTTGCTGAATTGCGGAATAGGTAAATGAATAAAAGATGTGATGTGAGTGGGGAGGTGGAAAGCAGTATTCATACTGATCTTGCACAATTATAAGGATATATCAAGAAAGGATGGCCGAGTTGAATCAAGAAGCTTTGACGGTTGCTCAAGGTAAAATTAAAAGTTCAATCATGACATTGGGTGGTTAACATGGAAAGTGCAACATATCAAAGGTACACATCCTGAGCTAGTGTCTTTATTCCAAGTGCTTGATCAAACGAAAGCTGAAAGGACCAAGAAAGCGGAATCCTGGCATAAACAAAGGCAGATCATTATTCGGAATCAATATGATGCAATTGAACATCAAGCAGACCTAGAATTCGTGGTATGGTCATGTATGTGATATAACATTGTGATGAAGAACTTATCATTGAATCACATGAATAGACGAAAAGGAAGGGTTTGAAAGAGAAACTTCTGGAAAGTCTCCATCGGCAACTATTTCAGCTGAAATATGAGAGAGAAAGCCTATTACAAGAGATGCCGACACCAAGTGAGTACGGAATCACTACTCGAGTGAATTAATTATCAATCATGATAATACAGCAGCAGCTAACCACCACTCAGCCTTCCTTAGCCCGTCGGTAACATTACAGCAACAGCATAAGCCCCGCTATCAGAGGATTGCTCCGATGCCAGAAGGTCTATCACAAGCTGCTGCATACAATGACCTAATTATGATAAAGGTATAATCAGCGAGATTCATTAATCTACTATCAGGTCTCATGTTTCTTTTTTTATTTCTAAAGAAAAAGTGAGTAACAACATGACAAGCAATTTCATTTGTTCCTGAATATACGTGGCTCATTGTCTTCTTTGTATCAAACACCATCATCAGCATCTCTCAGTTTAAAGAACAATGGCACACCACACAAAGCGACCACTTTTGATTTCAGCCTATTCCTGCCACGAAGCAAATATCCATTCAGCCTTTTATCCATACAATGATACAATCATCATCTAAACGCCAGATGAATGGAATACTACAGCCAATTCAAAGGAACAAATGATGATCGCTACAAGAGTGCTCAATTGAACCAATCAACTTTCTACTGGCAACGGGCTTAGATGGCGGCATGTTAGCAATCATTTCCCAATGACGAATGAACGACACCAACACACATCGACTTCTTGTAACAAGTAACACATCTGCTCCGATCGACATACTTTCTCCAATCCAACTTTGTTTATAATCCAATGCTTCGATTTGACAATGCTTCAGAAATAGCAAACAATGAAAAATTACGCTTTGAACATGATGAATTTATTACTTTGTATGAGACAATGAGCAAGGAATGTGATGGAGTGATGAGAAAGAAAAATGTATAATATCATAGGTGTGTCATAAAGGAAAAGAACGACATATTACAAAAACGATAATGACAATCTGAAAATGTACATAAGCAATTTACAACTGTGATGATTTGCAATGGATTATGTGGGATGTGAATGATAATGTTGGTGATGAATGTACGTAGCATGATCTTGGAATACAATTAAAAACCGGTTCTTCCGATGGAAACACACTCATGGTTCAAAACCATGTATAGCTCGGTAGTGTTGATATAGGCTGGATAACAATCAATGTAAATGTTGCCATGTGATTGTGCACGCCAAAGTTTCTCGACCAAGAGATTGTTTCTGTCGTCAAAGGGAATCCAGGAATTTCCAGCTTGATAAACCCAGCGTGCCATAGTGATGATGATTGTTGTTGTTGATGTGTAAAAGTAAAGAACAATGAAGCAGTTCATTCGAGGCATATTTATATAATAAATGGGGTGGATCTTGCTCAGCATGGATGCCAAGAGGTACAATCAGGTAGATAAGGACCTAAAAAAATGACATTCGTCCATCATGGTATAACAATGATGCCATGGTGGGTCCAGATCCCCGGAATATCATCCCTGTAGGTCAGCTGAGCATCAGAGAAAAGAGTAAATGTGGCGGTGGGGCTGATGGCGTGTGGCTGGAATCCATTTATAGCACAGACACGCTTGGAATCTTCCATCGTATCACCGGTTCACTTTACAGCATTCAGCACCCTTTTTTCAATATCGGAGATAACCCTATCTTATTACGACACAATGGCGACAGATGTGTTTCCCTGAATACATGCACATGTCACAAGAGACCATTATGATCCGTTTTACAGGAAATTTTTATGTTGTTGTATCTCGTGTAGGATGAAAATGATCACAGATACAAATGCAAATGAATAAGGGTACTACTACTTATCCATGCGTAATGTAAAAAACTCGCATGGATAATACTGGGTATATGGGAATGGAATGAAATGGATTGATGTGGGAGAAATTGGATCAGGCGCCTGTGCGACCGATACGCACCCAAGTACTATTGTTGACGAACATTTGCAACCGGCGAGGATACACATATGCAGGGAGACAATTGACAATCACCCGGCCATTGCGCGAAGATCGCCAAAATTGTTCCAAGGCACGATTATTGTTGCAGTCGAATGGAACCCATGTGTTGCCTGCTTCGTATACCCACTGGAAAGCCATTGTTGTTTCGATGTTGATGTCAAGATAATAGGATTGTGTTGATGCAGAAACAAAAAGACATCTGATGGAAAGGGTTTTTATATACGTTGGAGCAAGGTGATTCTTATTCTGGAAACAACAGGGTCCATTCCACTGCATGTTCCTGATACGTGATCGATCATTGTTATCATTACCACCATCGGGATCACCGAGCATCACTATGTACGCAGAAAGAGTAATGTTCTTTTCGATACTATAAGAGAATACGTGGATGCCGGAAAAAGAACATTCTGATGCCAAGAGAAATGAATGTGGAAAAATAAGTGGTGGCAGCTCAAGTGGAGTGGACGAGTAATGTGGATGAATAGAAGCACTTAAGAGCTGTATGCTGCATGTCACGTTAAAGCCTTGCTGAAAATAGGTAATACTAATTCGAAAAGATGACCGAGAGAGTATTACAATCGACCCGATTTTGTCGAGACAAAGGCATAAACTGCGAGCATTACTGTGCGTAAAAATGTCAAGCGCCCGCCCATTGTCTTTATGCAGGGTAGCATTTTTCGTGTCACAATAACCATAAGCAGCATGGTAATTGCTTGTTCCTCATCAACCAATGCTATGGGTCTCCTATGTAGACCACTTCATATGCCACCGCAGTAATATCAGTCATTCTTATTCATGCTTAGCCTTCCGATACAATATCGCTTTGAATAAAGAATCTCGCTATACTGCGAGATAGAGAGAAAAAGGTGTTGTACACAGGATCGGCATTCCGATTGGCTCCCAAAAGCGCATTAATCGGGATCACTTCCATGACGACATTACTTTTTCTGTTACACACGCATAGGAATGCTGCCCCCCACACATCAACCTAGACCCGACAATGGCTGGGGGCTTCTCGCTATCAAAAAGAGCATATGTACGCCATATACTTTAGTGGGTGGCGTACATATGCTGCGCATCAGAAATAAAGCTGATTCGTCTCTGTAGCAGCACCTGATAACGCCATCCATGCTCACGTGCAAACGAGTGTTCTCTCGTAGTTTATACGTATATACTTTTTCATTCATCGTTTACATATCATGAATCCCGACAATTGTTATTATACAAATTCTTCATGAGAAGATTTTGTCGGCTTTATGTATAAATGCTTGGACAACAACTGGATATGTAATGCCGAGAGCAAAAGGATAACTCGTACAAATGAAAATAAAACGTGATTTGCTATGCTGCTAGGATGTTCTGATAATGGCCAGTCTTGTCTTGTTCAAGATCATAAACAGCTCGTTTACAACATGAATGTACGCGTTCTGGTTTCCGAATTGCACATATCCATTCGAGTAGGATTTCCAAAGGTTTTCAATTGCTTGATTTGCATTGTCTTCAAAAGGTGCCCATGTGTTTCCTGCTTGATACTTCCACTGAAAGGTCATTGTCAATGAACGATGCTTCAATCATAATAATGATAATGAGGAACGCTTTTTATGTCAATGGATATGCATAGGAACATTCTCTCGCCTACTCCTCTGGATTTCCTGTTTTTGGCGCGTACTCTGTATTGCTTGCAGCC
This sequence comes from Lichtheimia hyalospora FSU 10163, assembly GCA_025094155.1. NCBI lineage: Eukaryota > Fungi > Mucoromycota > Mucoromycetes > Mucorales > Lichtheimiaceae > Lichtheimia > Lichtheimia hyalospora. The sequence goes on from PTRB01000006.1 coordinate 59,918, forward strand.
GTCGTCCCTTTTTGTACAAAGCGGCGCTTATTTTGCAGAGTGGTGCTGGTTACCATGACTTGACTAGACTACCGAAAGCTTGTATATTTACCTTACACAATATGTTTTGTTGCACGTAAGGGCTTTGCAAATACGCACCATTGGCCAGTTCATGTACTGCGTATAGGTTAACAGGAGATGTTGGTTTGATGTGGTGAAAAAGACGTTGATGGAAAATGTAGATGTGTGTCACCAAGCCTTCCACCTGCCAAAAGGAGAAAACGAGGTGCCGCTTACCAAATCTGACATTGGTTGATTGCCGATGCAAATTGTTATCATCATTGCTGCGTATGGTTAAACCCAAGGTCTATGCTATCTATATTATCCTATCATCCTATGTTATACTAACTTAGAAAAACACACGACATCAACAAACTTGGTAAATAATTTGTCAGAACATCCTTAGACGGAAGCACCTGCATGATTGTTGCGCTATACAGTAGTGAATCAAGATAAGTCGTATGGATTTGGTGCAAACATAGTGATTGATTTGGATATCAATGAGTAGACAATGATGAGATAATGTTGCAATCCAATGTTTATTGAACAAGATGACTGGGGCATATAAATGGGTAAAAAAAGACTACCGCATATAAGGTAATACATTTTGCTTAGATGAAATCGATCAATGTGGGGCATATAGAAATATGATATGAGTGAGGAAAGATGTATCATTGAATGAGGGATGCACAGGATGCTAGATAGGAGAAACTTGAGAATGGGCGGTATACAGAAAGATGGATGTATGAGATGCAAATGGTTATAATGGTTTTGTTTTTCCATATTGAATAGAAAGAATATCAGCAACCGGTGCGCGTGATGGCTCTTCGAACATTGTTTTGAAGCATGTATAGGTTGACAGCATTCACATAAGTGATGGAACCAGCATGATACACATTGCCATGAGAACAAGCACGCCAGAGATTTTCGATAGCTGCATTGGCTCGATCGTCAAAGGGAACCCAGATACTGCCAGCTTGATAGACCCAACGGAATGCCATACTTGAGAAGATACTTGAAAGTAAACGTGAATGTTACTCACCATGATTTTGTTGATCCCTTTTTAAATGTTTGAAGCAAATGATGGAGAAAAAAATGCGGTACTTTGGTGGGCGGAACCATCCGTAGCGCAGCATCTGTGCACAAATCGTTGTCCTTCTTCAATCCGATGGCGGCGCCGCCGGTGGTGCTTGTATCAGAGAGCCACTATTATGCTGAGCGAGCTTCATTTCGCAAACAAAAAGAGCAATTATACACAGAGAGAACGAGAACACCTAAATGCGAGAGCGAACCTAAAACAATAACACTGACCAAGCCGCACAAAATGTCATATCATACTCTGCTGTGAGCTTAACATCCATCTGGTATGTACTGCCAAGCATTTTACTCAAGTATATTTTCACTCAATTGCAATCATGTGTCATTCTGTATACGCATTAGATAGAAGTGCTGGTTATTCAATGACATAACAGTAAGGTGCTGCTGCGCATCTCGGCTGCTTTGTGGTGGGACAATCATTACATATCAGTTGGCCAATAAGGACAAGTGTTTACATTATGTATAGCCATTCGAGGATTTTGAGTTGTAGTGCATCAATTTTATCATTGTTTCTGGTCAAAATGGCAGATTATACCAAAATGGAAGCGAGTTCAATCATCAATGCACATATGAAGAATATTATATACACACAAGACTTTTTGTTTAATAATTTGTTGGACATATATTATCAAGTGTAGTCAAGTCGATCATTAAAGTTTTTGTACTCTTCTATTGACTTCCTCGGCAAAGCGACCAATGGATGAGCTCCAGCTCGTTGTCACGGTCTTTAACATCTCATTCATGCTAGTTTGACCCTCCTATACAATCGAGATTGAATATCTTTAGATTGATGTCACTTGAACAAAGCAGTTCAATTACCTTTGTATTGAAATGTTCCAGTTGACCTTCTGATGTGGTGATGCGTTTGGAGAGTTTCTTTTGAAGTTGCGGCTTGAAAAGCTCACTGCCATCCTGTACAACTTTTTGGGTCTTCAAAAGTGCATCTTTGATTGCTGACTGTACAAGTAGGTTGCTCGAGATCTTGTAAAGCGTTAGTTTATATTGTGTTGCTTGCTTCATTGATTTGTCGCATACTCACCAACTCATCCGCATTTGTTGATTCGGCTGCCTTTCGCTTGGCTTCTTTACTTGTCAATCCAAGCGATCGTCCAATAGTTTCAGTGAGGATTGCTGTATAATTAAGGGTCTACAAATAGCTGCTCGTCAGTACATCCTTATTCATTGTTCACACTGCTCACCTCTAAGGCCATTGATACTGGGTGGAATGCATTCCATGAAACAGTGGCTTCCTCAAAGTTCTCGGTTGGTGCAACTGCATCGTAAAGTAGTCAGTATGTGTTTAAAGCATTCATCAATTAACGCACCATTTTCTTCAATCAATTTGGCAGCATTCTTCATATGCTCAGCGATCTTTTTGGAGTCTATAATATCTTGTCAGATATCACTCCCATATGCATTCAGTATCAGCACTTACCCTCCTTGCGAGTATTGGGATCTTTTACAAGGGCGTATGCTGAAGCGAGCTCAAATGTGGATTTGGCGAGCACCCATTCCTCATTGGTCACCTCCTTGTTAATGCCTTCCTTGTCCAGAAATGCTCCAAAATCGTTTACAAGAGTAGTCATATCAAGGCCACCTTTGGTGCTACATGCCGATTTCAATGCATTGAGAACATATGAGAAGAGCTGCAGCCAGGTTTTCTATAAAACTGTGTCAGAAAACCATATGTATCATCGAAATCAGAATGGCATACCCCAGTGCTCTTGAAAGGTTTGAAGAGTTCCTCTGCCTTGGGTCGGTCATCAGCATTGCAATTCATGAATACTTTGAAATCCCTATTGTCCGATTGCTTGGAAATGAAGGCATCTGAATCATATACAGTTATTAATAACGGTGAAGATAATAAAACCCACTAGTCAGTATAGATTACCATCACATTTAATCTTGGTGATATCCATATCTTGGAAATATTGCATTGCATATTTGATTTGGAAGGAGGATCGTGCAGCATTGATACGAGCAAGTTCGGCATTGGTGATAGCATGTTGAAGAGAAGCATCAAGTCTTGAGCGGAATTCGATAAATTCTTGGATCTAGATGATAATAATGAGTCAAAGCGCTTGCGGTATACTCTATTTTACTTTACCTTTGAGAAAGTTCCGTGTTGATATGCTTTGACAATCATCTCTGGTGTCTACCACATTCATCAGTTACTGATTCATGTCAGGGCAAGATGATTACCTACCTCCACCTCGTTGCTCTTGTAGATCATCAAAGATTCAAGTAAGACATCCTCCACTTCGTCATTACAGCCCAAGGAGTTGAAACGATCAGTGAAATAATGCCTATCAATATGTGAGGAATGAATCAACAACCAAACTTGGAATACGTACGTCATTGTGTCAAATTGTATTTGCTTGATGTCCATTGTACGGAATATCTGCAAGGGGCGGTTGTACACACCTGAATAGAGCATGAGCCATGTGAATGTACCACCATCGCCATTGACATACCCAGAATTTCATAGAGTCGAACGAGAGTCAATTTGATATGGAAGTTGTAAATGCTCTTAGGTAATGCGCTTTCCAACAATACAATGCCTTGCATCAACAGCTCTGGCAATTTGTGTTGATGATACAAATCCACAAGCACGTGACTCGCCAAAACGACGAAATCATCACCATGTTGGCTCTCAGTCTTTTCCAATCCTTCACCTAAGGGCAAATTTATTAATGATTGTCGAATAGATAAAGCTAGGCATGCATTACCTAATGGAAGAGCATCTTGATAGGATTTCCAAAGATCGTTGACGAGAGAGACGCCTTGTTGCAAAGTCAAATTATCTTGTAAACCAAGGAATCGCTCAAGCTTGCGGATATTCACGTGCTTGAAAACGTTCTTGATTTGGTCCGGCTACATTGATGATCCAAAAGTAAGTTGTGGTATTCGCGTGCACCCATATTTTTGGTTCGCTGTTACCTTTTTGTCAGAATCCTTAACTGTATCCTTAAGTGATTGGATGAATGCATGTGCCTTGTCATTGTTGCCTTTCAAGAATGCCACATAAGTCTGAATGTCCTCAAAGCAGCATGATTTGGAACCAAATCGCTCAAAGTAAGATACGACATGGGCAAGAACAGTCTTTTCATCTAAATGATATGGATCAATATCACTATTCTATCATCCAGTGAAAGCAATACTCACCTCCCTTTTGTGCTTGGCTTGCACGATAATCCAATTCCAATTCGGCAAGGAAGGGGCCACGCTTCAATACTGGTGCATCCAATGCGCTTTTTTTCAAGTTGTCAACCAAAGCATGTGCCTTGCTCAAATCATCAGTGCCTTTAGCGTTCATGGCATCGAAATAAGCCAACCAACTGATCCAATCATCCGAATTCTCCTTTTCCAAAGCTTGTTCTGCCACTGTCATGACATCATCCCACTTTTCGTTGGCTTGTAACAGCTCAGCCTTAATCTGGCGCACTTCGGGATCACGCATGGACTTTTGACCAAGTGGACTATCCAACAACGCCAATGCTTCAGTGTGCTTCTTCTGATCCATCAAGATAAGCAAGTATAGGCGTAAATGTTCAACTTCCTCCAATCGACCCTCTTCTTGTGCTTTGGCCATCATACGTTCTGCAAGTGTATAGGAAAGTGTAGAGTCCTTGCCCTAATAAAAATGCCATCACGTATCAGTAATCCATTTTTATATCCTTATCTCTCTTCTCATCCTCCTCACACGCATGTACCTGAAGTGCCAATGACATGATAGCCCAGAAAAGATACTTGTTTTGTTTAAATGTGCGATGTAACTTGAGAGCAGCTGCTTGTTGACCCTTGTAATCGCCGTTGCGTACCATTGCCATAAACCATTTGTTTCCAAACTCTTCGTTGTTGGGTTGTTGGTTAGCTGCATTTTCATAAAGCTCCACAACGGCCGAGTCTAAAATACACGCGTAAATGCAAAGCTAATATCTCCCATCCCAAAATAAGCTTACGTTGACCGAGTTCTTGATATGCCATTGTCAGTGCAAGTAATGTTGGTTGATCAGTAGGAACCGTCTTTTTCACTTGTTGACAAAGGCCCTTGGCTTCATCTTCCTTGCCAGTTCTCACATACACAAGAGCTTTTAAAGCCTATACACAAGCATCTTCAATAAACCTTGTTCTTATATACACATATCGTATAAATCGTATTGTACCTTGATAAGTGGCCAATCGGGATTCTTCTTTAGAAGCTTGTTGGCATGTTGCAAAGCTTGCTTATTTTGGCCGTCATCGATTGCCTCTGCAGATCGCTAATGTTAACCGTGGTGTTCATAGCAAAGGTCGATTCTCATTGTTGAGAGTAAAGGTTATTACCATAAAGAGGACGAACTTTCTTCTCTGTAATGTAATCCATTGTAATGCACCGTGTGCCGCGTGTTCGAGAAAAGGGGACGAATAAAGCACGGGATATGTGGCGTCAGTGGTAAAAACAGTGCGGGGCCAGCAACAAGAAAGGCAGGAAACCTGGTGTCACCTAATTCGCGTATTGTTCAATCATGCTCTGCTCTCTTGACATAGCAAATGACAGCAATGACATTTGCTCTTTTAGCATTTACATTCATCCACACACACACGCAAGCTACCATATCAGGCACATGCCAATGTATCCCCGTTTAAATATGAATCACATATAGTCAACCATTGTATATAATACACCTTTGCCTCCCTTTTTATGTAGAATCCATTCAAATGAATAATAGAATCGATATGTGTAATGATGGTTCATTTGTATAATATCTCCTGTTGACCGTTGGATGGCGGTACGAAACAACTGTTTCGGTGGATCATACCAGTAAAAATGACTATAACCGGAATTGATTGGTCAAATGCTTCGGTCTCCAGGAGATTGACGATGTAGTCACATCGCGGTTGAGTTTCAATGAAACTAGTACAATATAAGCAAGCTGATGCCCCACACCCTTGGAACTAACTCATTTCTTTTCTTTCCTATTTCCTTTATACATACACACATCATGTCAGCTGGTTTACGTAAAGCATTCTCTAATGCCAAGGCTGAGAGTAGGTTTTTTGCATAGTAACGCATTCTACCAGTCACTGACGTTCAATTCTCCTTTTTGCACCACCCAATAGATCGACCTGCCTTTGTCACTTTTATCACTGCAGGATACCCACATCCTAATCTCACTGTTGATATTCTACTCTCTCTTCAACGTGGTGGTGCTGATGTTATTGAACTTGGTAAATCAAAGGAATTTTAAGAGAATGAATGGTAGCTAACCAATTATTTTAAAAGGTATTCCTTTCACTGATCCATTGGCCGACGGTCCTACTATCCAATATTCCAATACGGCAAGTAAACACACTTATTTTATTGTTATGAGTAGATTTTGTTTCTAACATCAGGGATGATACACAACAGGTTTCACTCAAGTATGGTACCGATATGACAATGAGTTTGCAAATGGTGCGTGATGCACGTGCTCGTGGTCTTACTGTGCCTGTGGTGTTCATGGGCTACTACAATCCTGTTTTGGCTTATGGTGAAGAGAAACTTGTCAAAGACTGCAAAGAAGCCGGCGTGAATGGTTATATTATGGTGGATTTGCCACCTGAGGAATCTCACACTTTCCGCAACTTGTGTTTGACACACGGCATGTCGTATGTGCCATTGATTGCTCCTTCAACCACCAACAGCCGTATTCCACTCTTGACTGAAGTATCCGATGCATTCATTTATGTCGTGTCGCGTCTTGGTGTCACTGGTGCCACTAAGGAAGTGAACAAGGAATTACCAGAATTGATGTCGCGTATCAAACAATTTACCAATGTACCTTTGGCTGTTGGTTTTGGTGTTTCCACACGTGAACACTTTGAACTTGTTGGTTCTCATGGTGATGCTGTTGTTATTGGATCCCGTATTATCACTGTCATTCGTGAAGCTGTGGAAGCTGGCAAGGATGTTCCTCAAGTAGTGGAACAATATTGTTCAGAAGTATGTGGTCGTAAGCCTGTGGAACTTGCTGCTGCAAGCACACAACCCCAAGCTGATTTGGAAGTGACCGATGCAGCTGGTCAAGGTGTCGTGGCTGTTGGTGAAGGCAAGAAACTTAAGAGCTTTTATGAATTGGCAACCTATTTCGGCGACTTTGGTGGTGCATTCGTACCTGAAGTCCTTGTTGATTGTTTGACGCAACTCGAACGCGTGTTTATCGATTGCACCAATGATCCTGCATTCAAGGCTGAGTTTGAATCATACTATGATTATATTGCACGTCCTTCTCGTCTCCAACTTGCTGATCGCATGACACAAGAAGCAGGTGGTGCTAATATTTGGCTCAAGCGTGAAGATCTTAACCATACTGGTTCTCACAAGATTAATAATGCAGTTGGCCAAATTTTGCTTGCTCGTCGTCTTGGCAAGAAGCGTATCATTGCAGAAACTGGTGCTGGTCAACATGGTGTCGCTACTGCTACTGTGTGTGCCAAGTTTGGTATGGAATGTGTCGTTTATATGGGTGAAGAGGATTGTCGTCGTCAAGGTTTGAACGTATTCCGTATGCGTATGTTGGGTGCTACTGTTGTTCCTGTGTCAAGTGGTTCACGTACTCTCAAGGATGCTATCAATGAAGCTATGCGAGACTGGGTCACTAACGTATCAACCACTCATTACCTTGTTGGTTCTGCTATTGGTCCTCATCCCTTCCCAATGATTGTGCGTCATTTCCAATCGGTTATTGGTAACGAAGCTAAACTTCAATTGCAAGAAAAGCGTGGTAAACTTCCTGATGTTGTCATGGCTTGTGTTGGTGGTGGATCCAATGCTATTGGTATGTTCCATCCATTTGTTGAGGACAAGTCTGTGCGTATCATTGGTGTCGAAGCTGGTGGTAGCGGTATCGATAGCGATCGTCATTCAGCTACTCTTAGCAAGGGTACTCCTGGTGTGCTTCATGGCACACGCACCTACTTGTTGCAAGATGAAAAGGGCCAAATCATCGAAACACACTCTGTTAGTGCTGGTCTTGACTATCCTGGTGTTGGTCCTGAACATTCCTATCTTAAGGATTCTGGTCGTGCTGAATATCGCGTTGCTGATGATGCTCAAGCCCTTATTGGTTTCCGAAAGCTTACTCAACTCGAAGGTATTATTCCAGCCCTTGAATCATCCCACGCTTTGTATCACGCTCTTGAAGTTGCCAAGGAATTACCAAAGGATCAAGATATTGTCGTGTGTCTTTCTGGCAGAGGTGACAAGGATATGCACACTGTTGCAGAGGTTTTGCCTGAATTAGGTCCCAAGATTGGTTGGGATTTGCGCTTCTAAATGCTGGATAACTATCACATCATCACCCATTCATGTCCTTTTTTCATTCCATCTTCATCCAATGCTTGATTTTCGAAAAGTGTCATCTTGTATTTATACGTTCCAACCCACAGAATAAAAGCTCCATATACCTTCTTTACCACCAACTAATTATTATGCTTTGCCTTTCCACAACCATAACTCATGTGATGATGATCAGGTACCAAAGACGTTGTATTAAAATTGTTTTATACTACATTCTCGAAACTTCTTATTTGTCTGATGAAAATGGAAATGATGGTGGGTAGGGTATCACGAGCATAAGATGGTGGTGGAATTGTGCTTGTCATTTTGGGAGTGTGGTTGATGGTGATGTGGTGATTGTGCTTCTTCAAGTGCTGTATCGAGGGAGGATGACGAAGAGCTTGCAGAACTATTGGGCTGATACCTTGCATATGAGCTTATTACAATGTTCTTCTGGATCAATGCCGTGATCTTACTGTATTGATTGTTGGATTTGTTGGGCCTAGTGGTGCTTGTTGTTGGCAATGTTGCACTCTAAGCTTGTTCCAAATATTGGCTGGTTCATTGTTCCTTCCTTGGTGTTCTAACCTATATGTGTACAATCGAGTCAAACGTAATTCGCAATATGATAATGGTTCTCATTTACATTTTGCGTCGTTGTTGCTGTTGCTGAGCATATCGTTCCACACATTCATCAAATAACACTGGGTTAAGTTCCATCATGATCCTAAGTGTGTCTGAAATCAAGTCATGGATAAGCCTACGAAACGTTCTTTAGACAAGTGCCTTTCTACCAGTGTTGAAATAAACTTATGCATACCTGTTCCAATGGCCGTTGATGTGTTGATATAAACATGGGAATACCACAGGCATGACAGTTGTAAGGTTGTCTTTCATCAGGTTGACAATATACTCATTGTTCCAGTAATACAGAGCCCGCTCTGCAACCTAATGTAATGCATAAGATTTTGATGGACGAATTCAATATCACAATGAATCACCTGAAAATGAGAGCTGGAAACACATTGTCCAACCTTTTGGAACAAAGGCACCATGATCACTTTGAATTCTTCAGCGTCGGTTACATCAAGGATCTCTTCCAATTCTGTCAAGAATAGCACCTGCTTATTGCTGTTGACCTTTGGCCAGTAACGAAGTAGTCCTTGTATCACCTGTTTTAAAAAGTTGCCATGAGAAGAATGTTTCTCACTGTGATAAATAAGAGCACTTACCTCGGCTGAAAGGGAAGAATCCTTGTCAAGAAATTGGACGACACAGTAGGCGAGTTGAGGATGATAGAGTGCCATCATACTTGGTTTGTGAAGAGGGATCAGCACACGAAATAAAAAGGTCTTGTGTTCTTGTTTGAGTGGCAGAGCAAATCCATTGATGATGCTAATTGGGAAAAGGTTAACAATGTACATGTAAGTATGTTTTCCTCCGCGTTGCTCACCTTCCCATAATTTCAAGTAATTCAGCAATTCCATTGAATCTATCCGTTTCATAAATGTATTGAAAGAAGATGTTGCTGATAGCACGTCGAATGAATGCACGTAATCCTAAGAACTTGCCATAGAGACGATGAAGGATGGTTTTGAGGAAATCGCGTTCACGTGGATCTTCGCTGTCGAATAATTCCAACATCTATTCTCCTGTATCAGCTCGTGTCACAAAGTCCCACACAAATATTTCCATGTACCTGAAGAATGAATCTTTGATCGATATATCGTTTTGCCACTTGTGCACTGAAATCAGGTGATTCCACGAAGCGTAAAAAGAACTCATACACCAATTGCAAGTGTGGCCAAGCGATTTCGAGTACAGGCTCTTCTTCATCTGCTTCGACGCCTTCTGGTGGAATAGACTTGCTAACTTGAGGAGAAATTGAACGAAATGTATTGATAGTGAACTATGTAAAAATCAGAGTTAAAAGATGATCATGGAAACTTTCCATGCATATCCTCTATGCATGTTCTTTTTTGTTTGTATGTGTGCATATTTACCATCCGAATCACATCAGGGTAGATTGTATCAGTGATGACTCGTCGTGTTGTAGCCACGTATTCCAGTAAGTCTTGTAACGCTTGTCGCTTAATTTCCTTTCCTTTAAGGTCTTTGGCAGGATCGTTGAAATCAAACATGATTTGACACTGGCTCAACTTGAGTGAGAATAGTTCATGTCGCTGCATCGGTGGCACCTCTGTTATATGTACAACAAAACAGGAGATGGTGAAAAATAGAACACACATACACAAAGTCCAATATGAACATACCACTGAAGTGAGGATAAGGCTCTAATTCAACCTGCTCTTGACCAAAAAACCGCGATGATCGTTGTCTACGGGGTGATTTGACCGCTGGGATCATATCCTTGGGTGTTCCTTGTGATAATCGATGTACAGCTTTACTGTTGCCAGTCATTTGTTCGAGAGAAGTCTTATGTGAAGGCTATAAAGAGTTGATGTTATTCATTGAGTATCACATCATGATCCAAAAACTTACTGATCGTTGCATTGTATCACCATGATCATTTGATGTTGTTGCTGCAGAATTTGTTGTTGAAGGCGAAGCTGAAGAAGTTGCAGGTTGCTGTTGTCTGGGTCGAGATTTTGACTCGTTTGACGATTGGGATCGGGTCCGTGAAAGCTGACACAGTGTTGTTAGTAAAGCAGCAAATTGAGACAACAACGTTACGCGTACTACGCCTCGTAATCCCTTCATCATTTTGGACGATTTGAGTCGTTCTTGTGAGCAACAAGTGTGTTAACGTGAGTGGGAATAAAAACAAAGAGAGAGTGAAAGGGAGAAATGAAAATGTACACACGCGCATGAACTAGCGGGCTTAAGCAAGCCTAAATAGGACACAAGCAACCAACTTCTGACGTAGTAAACATACACACAACATACAACATTTGCATATGCTGTTCTCCAGCATGCACATGTCGCCTGATATATACCTTCTTTCGTGTATTGACATACATTTCATGCATTTCACCCTGATGAACATCCTAATGATGATCATGCATATACACTAGCTTTACCTTCTATTGTAACACAAGATATATAATCAAGTTGTAAACTCTTTTATGATGATGATTCGGATTATTTGAGTGATCGCATCGCTGATAAAGCAGGATGATATTTCACATTTATCCAAGTTGATGGCAGATCAAACAATGTGCTGGCACATGCACCGTAATACTATAAAGACGATGTGACATCTGATTGAGTGAGCGCACCTTGTGATATTGCTCGTCTGTGCACTGTTAGTAAAGCTATCTTTTACACTTTAAGTAATAACAACATGATGATGCTTACTTATTTCCTGGATAATATGACTCCTGTCATTGGTGCTGCCAACTTCGATGGAAAAGCCCAAAAAGCACCACTTGTGGATACGCAAATAGTTGGTTCATGTTACTCAACCTTAATGTTGGGTGGGCGGGCTTGGCATACAATACAAGCACTGTAGAAAGCGTTGCTCCAGCAACGAGTTCAATGCCGCAGCATACGTGCACATGCAATAACTGCGGACGAGTCAGGATTTCATTCTTAAACCCAGGTCACTGCGGAAGCTACAGCAGTAAATGTTGATTCTCAAATCAATGCGGAATTTATTGATGACAGTATATAACATCTCCAGCATTGTCAAAAGAGCCATATGTATCGTGTCATCGCTTAGCTACATCATCGTTAACATAAGTGAAAGGAAATGGAAAATTTGGATATTCGGAATGATGGATAAGGCTCGTGTCACCATGAATGGTAATATGGGGAGAGAGAGAGTGGCGCAGTGAGGAAACCATCACTCCCTTACTGTCGGGACAAGTGCGTTTTTAGGAAAACACAATGGACTTTCCGCAGCAACCCAAAAGTGTATAAATACCCAACAAGATATGAAATGTTTTTTCTTGTATAGTTTGCACCATGCTTTTCCTCGCCAGCTACTTTCATTCTTTCTTCAACAACTTTGCTTTTCTATTGGAAACCCTTCTTGATGAGTCGTTCTGGCAAATCATTCTCGGTCAGCGATGGTTTGGTCTGGTCAAACGCTATATCGGCAATGATGCTGTTATGTTTGGTATCTTTTTGAGCTTGGGTCGTAAGTATTATGACAAATGACCACATATCGTACAAGTATTCACACTTGACTATTCTCAGCAACCATCTTGTCTCTTTTCAACTCCTTCTTTTACTGGATCAAAAGTTTCTTTGATGACTTGTTCCATGTGTCGATTGAGATTACTTCGAAACAAGCCATTTATGGCCCTGTGCAAGAATATATCAAGCAAAATTACAAGCAACTCCCTGATTTCAAGGTACAACAATAGTGGTGGAAGGAATAGTGATGGGTTATTGACATAAATGGCTGACATTGTAATTCCGTTTTGTCAGCATGTATCTGGTGTTACGATGTACAGCACTATTAAGCGTCATAACCATGAATATGAGCAGGAGCGGGTTAAACTTGGATTGATGCCACGTAAGTTTTCGTCACCTTCGATACAAGCAGTTGTCTCATTGGAATTGTTTCAGATATGGGTACAATGCGTCATGTGTACTATAAGGGAAACAAGCTTTGGGTAAATCGTTTCACTCGTTCAGCTCTTGATCGTGGCAATGGAAACAATGCAGCAGCTGCTGGTGGTGGTGATATTTTGGAAATGTTGAGTGGAAGCACCGAAGGTATCACGATCAGGTATGTTACAAGGTGTGGCTGGTGACGAGACACAATCAGCTGATGAAGCATAAATAGCATGCGTAGCCGCAATCTTGGTCTGTTGCAAACTATTATCCAAGAATGGATCGATGAATACTACCGAATGCGTGATAATCAGGTACATTTTTTTATAGGAATGAATGATTTTATCATAACTGACATGTGATATGTGCTATTGTAGTTGATTGTTTACAAGGCCAACACTGCATCCTGGAGCCAAGAGTGGGAAGAGCTATGCACCAAGGAAGCACGCGGTTTTGAATCGGTCATTCTTAAGAAAAACCAAAAGGAAGAATTGTACAATGATGTTATGGCTTTCCGTTCTCAAAAGGCATGGTATCAACGCAAAGGCATTCCATATCGTCGTGGATATCTTCTTTATGGTCCTCCTGGTACTGGCAAGACCTCCTTTATTCAATCTCTCGCTGCCAAGGTGGATATGAACGTTGCTCTTATTAGCATTACTGCTAGCATGGATGATGAAACTTTCACCAATTTGCTCGTCCATGTTCCTAAAAACACCATTGTTGTCATGGAAGATGTCGATCATTGTACCATTAATGACGGTGACGAAGATGACTCTGGTAGCAGCTCTCGCAAACGACTTTCAGCTTCTGGTTTGCTTAATGCAATGGATGGTGTTTATTCTCCTGAAGGATGCTGTAAGTAATAGTCAATGAAAGGTTATCTAACACATGATATTGACATACTTTTGCATAGTGATCTTCCTCACATGTAACGATATGACTAAGATTGTTCCTGCCTTGTTGCGTCCTGGCCGTGTAGATGTCAAGATGGAATTCGGTTATGCCGATAGGTACCAAACCGAAGCTATGTTTTGGCGCTTTTTCGATGAGGAGAGTCAAAATGGGCAAGATCCTGAATGGATTGATATCATGCACAAATTACTCGATGTGCTTCCAGAAAACGAACTTACACCTGCCGAACTTCAAAACTTCTTCATGGCTCATGCCTTACTTTTACAATCTCCTCACAAAACTCAAGCTATCGATATTACACGCATCACTGACAATGAAGATACCAAGAACGAAGATATGGATGCAAACGAAAAGCGAGCTTTGTTCTTTAAGGATCTATTGGCATCTGTGGATCCTTTTATGGAAAAGGTGAAGATCGACCGTGAGCAAGCTAGAAAACATGCCGAACGCAAGTTGAAGCAACGGGATGAAGATGATGATTAAGGATCATCGTCACTTTATATACACGCACTCATATATATACCAATATTACCGCATTTGTACATAACAACACTTTACGCATCAACAAAAAAAAAAGCATTTTCATTCATTATAGCATACCTGAATCGAATAAAGCGGTCTACAACTTCGGTTCGCAATACCACCATGTTTATTTTTAGGTGCACTTATCATAATGCATATCATGATGGATCAATATAGGTATCACCAGCCATTTATATGTAGAAATAATCACAGTAGAGGAATAAGTAGCAGTGCCATGATATCATCAAATTAGTTTAGTGGGGATGATGCGTTTTATTGACAGCAGCACTCCCCAAAATATCAATTTGGCATGCCATCTGTCAAAATCCCCTATGGCTAATTAAGGTTCAGACGATCCGAACCTTGATATCGGCAAAACATCAACATCCACGTCTCATGATGCATCATCGGATTAGTGTCAGGAGCATCCATATCCAATAAGAATAAAACATACGACTTGACATGATGGAAGTGGCTACTGATACAAGTGATACGTAGGATGCATTTGAGCAAGAATAGCGTCAACCTGTTGTTCTGGTTCCACTTTATATGTTTGGAAACAGATGACTTGCATGTACCCAAGCAGCAGCGGTAAACATGCATCGGATGATGATCATGGCGGGTGACACATCGACATGCATAATATTACATATACAGTAGTGGATGTTTGGTAATGTTTACAGATGTGCCATTGCAGCTGCAAGAGAGAAAAAGAGTGAGAAATTAATAAAACCAAGGGAACGGATACTCTACTCTACTACTGTTATCGATATATTATATTAGATTGTATTGATTGTATAAGACATTGTGATGCATTGCTTGTTGAACCGGGTCAGTTGATTACTGAAAATACATCATGTATATGTATATAGGAGGTGACACCCGATCCGACAGCAAAGAAGAAGGGATAAAGGCAGGGCAAGGAGAGAAGAAATTCTTTTCCATCTTTTTGGGGAAGAAAATAAGGGGGAAAAGCAAATCAATTACAACGATGATAGCAACAAGAAGAGCAGGGTAATAGCAGCAATAGCAACAACAGCGGCAGGAGCAAGCATTGCTTCCCGACAAGTTGCATGCAGCCATGCCGACATCGTATGCCGACATCGTGTGGGTGTATGTGTGTACATCCCCCCAATTGGGTTCATTCAGACCGTATGCAAATCTCATGTCCTCTTTTTTTTTTATTCTGGAAAATCTGCAAACATGGTATGTTACTAATGATGGGATTTGCATTACACGTTAGGGCACATAAATGAAGTAATAGAGTTTTGTTTTGCCTTTTCATACGACGGATCCGACAATGAACCATCATGTCGATCATTATCATCCTATAGGCCAAGTTATTGGGAAAAAGGAGACCAGGGGAATAACTAGTATTAGCACGATGTTTTGCAGTATCTACAATGAAGCACAACACATAATGTTGTAGAAAGGGGAAAGAAGAAAGTACAAGACGAGAAGATATCCATGTTTGGACACTTTACCAAATCTTTGACAGCCGACGATCTTTTTTCTTTGCGAGAGATCGGCACTCCTTGTATCTCTTCTTCTCCTTCTTCCTTATTTGCACTTATCCCTCCCCCAAAATACCTATCAACCATCGCCAGCAGCAATAGATGCACTTGACTAATAGTGGCTTCTACATGGCATTCTTGTGCATCATATCAGCATCCTTATTATACAGCTTGCATGCACCAATGCTAATAGAAAGTATAGCTTGAAGGAGAAGATACAAACGGATGATCTACATGTAATGGATGGTTTTGCTATTAAGGGGATAAGGGTCCTTTAATTGTAGTCTTTTACAACCATGCTTGCGCATACATTGCATTTCCTTCCAATCTATAATCACAGGGCTCGAGCCTTGTTTTTGTGCGAATCGTGGTTAGGGGTATGGGGAGAGATAAGGGAAACAGCTCTAGTAGATGAAGGGGTGAATGGAAACAACACATAGGCTGAGCAGCAGCAGCAAGCAACGGCTGACAGTCGCGATTAACCTGAGACTGTAAACGATGCATAATGATGATGGAATAACCATTCGGTGTGAACTGGTGATCGCATCGACTTGCCAATCAACCGAAACGGGTAACTTACCATCGGCTCCCATGGTCGCATCATGCCGTGTATGTGAAAGAGCGTGTGTATGGTAATAAAAAGGGTCCATTCTTGCGGACTCGATTTTCTGGTCTTCCACGTCCTTCCCCTTTTTTTTCTCAACAGATCATAGTTTATCAGCCTCGAGGCTTTCTTTTTAACTTTCTTTCTATCATCTTTTTTTTTATTTTGCGCCCGACGGATCTACATCACAGATACACATACACACACACAAAAACACACACGCACGCGTTATTTTTTCACTTTCGAACCATCACTTTATCTGTTTTAACGGCCCTTTTCTCACTTACTCGAGGACGTTCTCCTTTTTGCGTCCAAGCGTCTTGTTTGGATCCAGCCTGTATTAGTTTTACAATCAATCCACCATCATTGTCGATATACTATATTGTATTCTTACTTGTTTTTTCTTACCTTGATTGATCATACATACATTTCTTTCCCAATTCTAACCATGTTGCCACATCACCATCCGCAGTCATTGAATTTTGATCAAGGCGATACAATGACAGCAAGTTGTTTTTATATATCAAGGGATAACGACAATGTGGTGGATCAACAGCAACAGCGACCTGACGCTTTGACCACCACTACCAGCTACACAACGGATTACAGCATCAACAACAACAACGGTAGCAACAATAACAACAACAACTGGGTTACCATGCACACCCCAACATCGCTTGTGGAACGTGGAGCATCTGTTTCTGGCACCACTGCATCGTATCACCACAGCAGCAGCTCTGTGTCACCACACGTCATTGACGATGCTCTTTTGACAGAAAAGGAAATGGATCAATTTCCTAGCATCCAAGAGTTTGACATGATTATAGATGGATATTTGAACAATCTATCCAACAAAAAACGCGACAAGGCACTTGTTGATCGACCACGTTATGCTTTGATTGCACGTGTGCTTAAGGATCCTAAAAACACAGCCATATCTACTGCTCAATTCCGCTTTTGGGTGAAAAAAATGTTTCAGCTTATGCCATGTCCTGATGGATCCGAGCTCATATGTCATGACAATAAGCCTGTAGCTATGCGTGAGGATATGTATGGCATTCTTGTTCGTGCACATGCTGTTGCAAATCATGGTGGTCGTGATAAAACATCATCATTGGTAAGTAGTGGAAGAGCAGCGGTTGATTTGATGGCAAAGGAAAGAGGAAGATAATGAGCTAATGGTAAAAAACAAATAGGTCAGGCGTCGTTATTCATGGATTCCTAAAGAATTAATTGCACGATTTGTACGGCAGTGCCCATTCTGCATAGCAAGACGTAATGGTTGCTCAAGTCCACCAATCACTCTCTTGCCAACAGCACCACCTGATTACACAGCAGACTTTTGTGCACGAGATGATGACACCACTACGGTTGCTGCAGCACCCAACCTATCATACACATCGTAACCACTTGATATCAAGCCACTTTTTACCGAAAGTGACGGATTCGATATAGGAGAGTGGACAAGTTCCAACGATAGCCAATATCAACACAAGGAAGAGATGGGCCGATCATCATGTTACCAACAACAGCAACTATCTTACACTGCTACTGCATTCACGCCATCATCGCCCACCACCATGGATGATGCAGCTTCACCCATATCGTCAAATACAACTGAGTTGATAACATCCAGTGATAACAGCAGCAATAACACATCTCCATGTGTCATATTTTCGACTGCAGCTGTTGGTGGTTCCTTTAACACACCCTCAGAATCAAGTGATAATAATAGTAGTAGGGAGGATCTTACATATCGATTTCCATCGGAAATACTGTCACCATCACCATGCGAACCTTCGTCTGCATCAAATCACCAACCGATGCAACAATGTCAATACCAGCAGGCTGTGGATCCATACCCGAACAACAACACCAGAAGCATGTGTTGCTATAGTGCTTCTAGTCCAGATACCAATACTGAGGAAGCAGTTTTGCCTATGTCTGCAGCATCACAAAATACAGTGCATGTTGTGGACCATCCGTGCTACGGAGCTAACTTGGATTTATTTTCAAGCAATCAATGCAACATGTATTTCACATACGCTGCTACATCAGAGCCAAAAATAACCATTCCCGCTTACGACATGAATGTTCCTTATGCAGCATCAGCATACGATATGAACTTGTCACCTTCACCCTCCTCCTCATTTTCATCCTCATCATCTGCATGTTCTGTACCAGCATCACCAGCAGCAACAGCTTTATACATGTCACAACATCAACAACAATCAACCGTTATCTTTCCCGAACATTACTAAGTCGATGCTTCATTGACGGATCACCCGACGAAACACAATGGATTGTTATCCTCTCTTCTATGACACTCTCTAAAACCTACAGCCCTTTTTATTGTGTTCTGACATTTTCTTTTTTACACATGTACGTCTTATCCTCTCCTGTTCCCCTCGTTTATACGATGATCGTCTTTATTGTACATTCCTTCCGATCCCGTGTGCCACACGCTTATTTCCTCGTTTGGAGCCGACAAGCACACTATGTATGCTGTTTTTCTTTATCATTCTTTTTTCTTCTTTTTCTTTCATGCGGTGTTGTCCATGTACAATATCATCCAGGTGACTACCAATCCTGCATATAAGAGGTATACGCACTTTTTTATGATTCATTTACTACAGTCGACATACCATTTCAAGATACCAGACATGAATAAAGCACCAAGACTTGTGTGGCATATCACATATCAATGTAGCATAGTTGCAAGGTTTATGAATGAGAGGGGTCTTTTTTCATTGATGTAGGCTGCGGGAGTTTAAAGCAGATCAATCATTTGGCAAGAAAACAAGCACAGTGGATCGTTATAATTAGGATTTCATTGTGTATCATCATTGAAAGCATATAGTGTGTTTACATGGTAGTGACCCAACATATTGTATATTATCCATGATACTCTAATCCTTTTAATTTGTGTAATGCGATGCAATGACACCCTGAAAGGTTTCCACAAGAGGAGTTGGAGGGGGGGTAAAGGATTAGAAGGTGTCTTTCAGGTTTGGTTCTATCTTTGTTTTTTCCACTCTTTCACTCTCCCTCTCTCCTATGTTATACTTTTAAGATGCATGATCCACGAGACCTGCTTTTTGAGGAGAAGATGGTGTCATGGTAAATACGTAATGTTGTGTGAGACGATCAGGAGTGAATGTTGATCTTGTATAGGATTGACATGTATGCTTCAAGCAGTAAAGTGATAAGAACAATGGGAACTTTCACAATGACTATGATGGCTGATTTAAAAAATCTTAAAGATCTCTCCGTGTATGTGTAACTGCCGTGCCTGGAAAACACGTCTAGCGCGCATCCCAACCATTTCATCGCATCGGACTTCGCGCGGGTCCAAGCAAAAAGAACACAAAAACTTTTTTTTGGTGCGAGCTCTGCTCTTTTTGTTCTTTGGACATTCTTTCACTCAAATAAGGCCCAGGAGCAACCAACACTTGCTTACTGCCTCATCCACTTTTATTCTCCTCCTTGGCATTGTCTCATTTATAGCAGCATGGATCAAAACGCCGTTTATCAACTCTTTGTGTCCACTTACCATCCCGATCCGAACGTGCATAAACAAGCAGAGCTCAACATTCGTAATGTAAGCACGTGTTATTATTCTCGCAACTCGGTCACTCATCATGTATGATTCTCTAGATTGAGACTCACAATGGCTTCCTCCCGATCGTCTTGCAAATTTTAGCTTCTGAGGAACTTGAACTCGGTGCACGCCAAGCTGGTAAGTATCTTGGGAACCGTGGGAGATATAGGAATATAGAGGATGTGTATGGCTTACTTGTACATATCACATAGCTGCTATTTACTTTAAGAATCGCATGAATAAGGCTTGGGATCGATCCAGAGAAGTCGCTAATCCTATCAATGAAGATGATCGTAATATGGTGAAGCAGTCGATTCTTCAAGCTCTTTTACGAGCACCTAGTGCTGTGCAGTAAGTGAATCATCTTGCATGAATAAGAATCCATATACTTAATGATTTCTCGTAGAGTACAATTGACTTCTTCGCTCAATACGATCCTCAGCAATGATTTCCCTGATCAATGGCCCAATTTCGTCAATGAAGTGCAAGGTCTTCTCACTTCTCAAGATCCTCGCATGGTTTATGTTGGATTGTTATCATTGCGTGAAGTAGTCAAGGTGTATCAGTAAGTATATTATCTTTATTACAGAGAATGAGAAATGATACTAATGTCAGATAATAGATGGAGCACCCAAGAGCGCCGTGATCCTCTCAAGGAAATTGTCAAGCACGTTTTCCCTACTATTCAATCTATTGCCAACAATTTGGTTTCCATGGATACAATTGAAGCTGCAGAGATGCTTAAACTCGCATTGAAAATCTACCATGCTGGTATTCAGGTACGTGTTTATATATATACATATGTTTGAAGGGAAAAAGTGATCTGATCATGTCAATAGGTGGATTTGCCAAAATGTCTTCAGGAAACATCATCGTTGGTTGGATGGGGTACCATGTTCTTGCAACTTGTGGATAAGAAGATTCCTTTGGAAGCCTTGCCATCAGATCCCGAGGAACGTGAAAAGTATCCATGGTGGAAGACCAAGAAGTGGGCATACCATTGCTTAAATCGCCTTTTCAGCAAGTATGGCAATCCTGCACTTTTGGCACCTTATTCTTCAAGCAAATACATGGGCTTTGCCAAGGGATTCATTACCAACTTTGCTCCTAATATCTTGCAGACCTATCTCAAGCAGATTGAAGGATGGATCAAGAAGGAAAACTGGATGACTGCAAAGTGCTTGGCATTATCGGCTGCATTCTTTAGTGACAGGTAAGAGTACAGGAACCTTGCATTTTCAATAATGCTTTGCTTACAGTTGTTGTAACTTAGTATCAAGCACAAGATCACTTGGCAAATCATCAAGCCATACACTGAGACTTTGGTTGCACACTTTATCTTCCCTCAGTTGTGTTTCTCGCAGGAGGATGAATCTTTATGGGAAGAGGATCCTGTGGAATATGTGCACAAGAAGATTGATCCCTTGATGGATTTCGATTCGCCACAAACCAATGCTATCAACTTGCTGATTGATCTTGCACGTGATCGCAAGAAACATACCTTTATGGGTATCCTGAACTTTATCAACAGCGTTTTGACTCGATACTTGGAGACTCCTGATGAACAAAAGAATGGGCGTGAAAAGGATGGTGCTTTGTGTATGATTGGATGTCTTGCACATCAAGTACTTCGTCAAAAGTCGCCAGTAGCCAACATGATGGAACCTTTCTTTGTGACACACGTATTCCCCGAATTCAAGAGTCGATTCCCATACTTGCGTGCTCGTGCATGCGATATGACCCGTCACTTTAGTGATCTTGATTTCGCCAACGAACAAAACCTTGCTACCTTGTATCAAAACGTACTTGATTCGTTACGCGATCCCGAACTTCCTGTCAAGGTGCAAGCTGCATTGGCACTTCAACCCATGATTCGTCACGAGAGTGTGCGTAACGCAATGGCACCCAACTTGCCATTTATCATGCAGGAACTTCTCAACTTGACCAACGAAATTGATATTGATACTTTGGCTAATGTCATGGAGGAATTCGTCGAGGTGTTTGCTGAACAATTGACACCATTTGCTGTTCAATTATGTACTCAACTACGTGACACTTTCCTTCGTATCATGGAAGAGCTTGCACAAGCCAATCAACAAGCTATGGGCGATGATGGATCATTCAACGGTGATGTGGATGAGATGAGCGACAAGACCATGGCAGCTATGGGTGTTCTCAAGACCATTGGTACTTTGATTCTCAGCTTGGAAAGTACCCCTGATATTCTTCAGCAACTTGAAAATGCATTGCTGCCCGTTATCACTTATACTCTCGAGAACAAGGTCATGGATCTCTTTGATGAAATCTTTGAAATCATTGATTCCTGCACTTTCTCAGCCAAGCGTGTCACTCCTACCATGTGGAGCGTGTTTGAACTCATTTACAAGGCATTCAAGGATTCCGGTATTGATTATATGGATGAAATGCTACCTCCTTTGGACAACTATATTTCCTATGGCCGTGATGTCTTTGTATCCAATGAACAAATTCAGCATATGGTCTATGATATTATTGATACTGTCATGAAGAGTGACCGTCTTGGAGAGCACGATCGTGTTTGTGCATGCAAGTTAATGGAATCCGTGTTGCTTAACTGCCGTGGTCATGTTGATAATGTAAGTTTGATGAAATAAGCGTGTAGTGTTGATCTTAACGTATATGATTTGTTAGTGCATTGGTCCTTTCCTCAACTTGGCATTCCAATACATCTTTACTGGATCCATGAAGACAACTGAATTCCGCGTGCACTGTTTGGAAGTGGTTATCAACTGCCTTTACTATAACCCTGGTTTGACCCTGCGTTTGCTTGAAGAAAATCAATGGACCCAAGGCTTCTTTACTTTATGGTTCAATGAATTGGAAAAGTTCTCCCGTGTTCACGATAAGAAATTGGTCATTGTTGCCTTGTGTGCCCTTTTGGAACTTCCTGCTGATCACATCCCTGCATCATTACAAGCTGGTTGGTCCCAAGTCTTGACCGGTGTTCTCAATGTTTTCAAGAGCTTGCCCAAGGCTATTGAAAGTAAGTATCATATGCGATTGGGAAAACAAGTGTCTAAACAATGTATGCTATATAGACCGAGAACAAATGGAGAAATTGTACAGTGATGGTTTCGACGAAGAAGAATTTGACGGTGAAGATTTCAGTGGTGCTGAAGGAGGTAGCGTGGATGGTGATGACGACGATAACGGTGATGAAGATGTGGTGGATGAAGATGCCGAATATCTTGAATTCCTTGCACAGCAAGCTGCCAGCAATAACAGCGAATCTGAGTTCGATGACATGGAGAGCGAGATTGAAGAAGAATTATTGTTCGAGTCGCCCTTGGATGAGATTGATCCTTATATTCGCTTTGGCGAGGTCTTTAAGAGTAAGTGTATAGGAAACGGGTCAATTAGAACGCAAGCGCTTACTGAAGTTCCTTTGATAGATATGCAGCACAACAACCCTGCATCATACTCTCTGTTAACCAAGGATTTGGATGCTGAACAACAACAAGTCATTATGGGCATCATGTCAACAGCTGATCAACATGCTCAACAACAACAACATCCTACCGCTTAGATCACATACGTACAAACACGCACACCCCATTTTCACTCACACTGTCAATTTTTTATCAATGCTTTATTCTCTTTTTACCCTTGCCCTGTTCCTTTTGCATTTGAAACATAGTATAGCAATCACACCATTAACACACACACAACACGCTCAACACACACACCTCTCAATATTATCTCAGCAATCCAAAATATTCACTTTCCCCGTATCGTTTCTGCCCGTAGAATCAACAAAGAATATACATGTAATAACTTGCTCCGCTGCAAAAAGTACTTTTTCTTTTTGTACGATTTGTACTAAATCAAACTATAACGCCGAGTGATGATATAATGAGAAATGCAATGTCTCCTTTACAGTATGTATGTGAGTGCTCCACTGCATGATATGTAACATCTATCGTTTGGTCATCGACTCCTGGCCTGATTATACCAGTTATTGATGCAGGGTATATCACCATGTTATATACACCATCAGTGTGTCGTCCCATAAGCAAACACGCTGTTATGTAGTCCCCAAAACTTGATGCATAACAGCATCTTGAGATTTAAAACATTTAAGCTGTTACAACTAAAGTAGCAAGTCAATGGTGTATGCACACCTTGTCGTAGAGTGGTGTCTAGATTTTGGCGCGAATGAGCACGGTGTTCAATGAAGATTTTGTTCCCCTGTCTCCTGGCTATACGCGATTCATATACTCAAAGTTACCCCCTTGAATTGGATATCGACATCCAAAATGCCCAGATTGTTCGACAGGCAGTTCGAAGAATGTCTTTCTTTTTATTCACGTCGCATGAAAAAGGAATCAATTATCTATCTCCTTTCGCACTTGATCTTTATTCTTTGCTTACATACGTATCTATTGCTTGATTCGATGGGCATTATAAGAGCCAAGAATGTTAAGGAGTTTATAATACAGGTTTTTGTTGCGATAGCTGGTTACATCAACACTTTACCACAGCTCTGGAAGTCGAATGAGAGTAGAGCAGAGTTTTGGACATGTTGGATAGTCATGTATGCACGTATCAAGCTTTGTGCGTTGGACCTTGCTAGTCAGGGATCTCAGGGGTTGGATTTCTCTCCGATGGTCAATTTATCAAGGGGTATAGTACAAGGTTTCGATTCAAAAGCTTTTTGCCACTTGACACTGAAGCACTAGGATCAGGAAATAAACGCTTATAAAAGGAATCAAGTCATGCATGTTACATATCTCACATTTATCAAACCAAAGCACATAACAGTACACCATGGTCAAGTCAACTCTCTTCTTCACTCTTTGCATGTCAATGTTCCTTTCAAGCCTTGTTCAAGCTGTCCCAGCCGGAAAGGATATATGCTCCTGTCAAGATGCAGATAACACAGCCAAGTGCTGCCCAACGTCACCAAACTCAGCTGACAGCAGCAACGAATGTGAATTAGATGTTCGTTTGCAAAAGTTGGTTTTTCAAACATGCTGCTCGTTAAGCAATGACGCTGCTTCCTGCAAAGACGAGGATAAAAACTAGGTATGTGTTAGACTCTTTCGATATACTGACAATATACTCAACATGGATAATATCAGATCTCTTTCCTTTAGCTAGCATAATCAATACGACATACCACTATTTGCATATTTCATAAATTCATTGTTTTGCATATGAGATCCGAGAAGCTGATGAATTCAATCCTAAGTGTAGCGATCTGCAATACGCAGTTTCAGGTAGCTTAGTGAAATCACCAATGCAAGATATTGCTCATAATGTCTTTGATCAATCGATATCTATATATACAACGTCACGCTAAATAGTCCAATATCAATAAAGTATCACGAACAAAACATTGACAAATCAGTCGAAAGATAACATGTATGCGTAAATGAGGAGGACTAAAGCGCATGTTTTTTTGTCACTTGATTATGATAAGCAATGAAGTTAGCTTGTTGAATACTTTTGGCATGTGCATAATGAATGAGCATGCAAATTTGACATGCTGGTGCATATTATTATGTTG
This sequence comes from Lichtheimia hyalospora FSU 10163, assembly GCA_025094155.1. Lineage (NCBI taxonomy): Eukaryota > Fungi > Mucoromycota > Mucoromycetes > Mucorales > Lichtheimiaceae > Lichtheimia > Lichtheimia hyalospora. Next base: position 85,583 of record PTRB01000006.1, read on the forward strand.
ACACTAGGTGGATTGTTTATTTCGATGTTGATGATAGGTTGATTATTCAGAGAGTCAATACAAAGCCCTATCGGTTTTGTTCGTATCATTCTAAATGTAGAGACCCTATCATGCAAAGGTCATCTAGCTTAAATGTGGTACAAGACACTTGATAATCAATGGTGGCTGCATTCAAGCCTACTATGAAATCACTAAGCTCACAAAAGCCGGTATAACGTACCCAATCATAATTACACTAGTTAGTATCGTAAAGAAGCTGGATCTTCTTTTATTGTAGTACCTTTTATGGGTGAACGATACAATTTCTGAATTTGGAATGTTGGCTAAGCATGAATGAAACATGTCCAGTGATTTTACAAGATTAAAGGAAGGTCGAAGCATGGAAACGGGTCTATGGCATAATACTGTTGATCAATTATGATGATACTTGGCAGCATCATTATCATGGTAGCGGGTATCCAAAAGGTAGTTGTGTGTGTACGTGCATTCCATTGATATATTCTTTCTTTCTTTCTTTTCGCCCTCTCTTGTTTCTCCCCTTTTTAAGGTCCACCACCCACAAAAGTATTATGAACCTGCACGAAGAGTGGTTGGCGCATTGGAAGTCGCAAAAAAAGAAATGTCTTCATTTACGCAATTCGGATATGGAGCAAATCTGCCGAGAATTGACAACTCAACGCGACGTGTATGAATTATGCCTTATGCATCCAATGTGGCAAAAGGCAGCAACCGACGTACTTTGGGAAGCTCCTCAATTCCAAACACTTGGTTCATTTGAACGGTTTGCCAAGTCTGCGTGTCAACATAAACGACTTGCTATAGTTGTAAAGCGACTTTCTCTCATGTTACGTGACCAACAAGTTGACACGATCTTTGTGCCACATGTCTATTCGGAACTAGCACATCATCAACCGTGTGATCACCAATTCACTCAGACGGATCTTATTCAGCATTTGATACAACAATGCGAACGTATACAAGAATTACGCGTTTATGGATGGTTTCTGGATCGATTCGACCTTGGATCTCTCGGTAGTCGACTTCAAGAACTGCAAGATCTTACTCTTGTCGGTTGCAGTTCCGATATTGCTAGTCTCGGTGTTATTCAACGTAGTCTCTTGTCAAAGTTACGCCGTTTATGTCTCGATGGTCCTTTTATCTTATCCAAATCGTTCGTTACTACTTTGGAGAATCGTGCTCTTTCTCTTCAGGCATTGCAAATTCCACTACCTTGCAACCGTGATCATATGATATCGCCTGGCAACATGAGCAGTGACGATCCTTATGCACGAGCCACTTACGCTTTAATTCGAAGTCTTGCACGTGCCCAATTGGAGCTTAGATCATTAACTTTAACACATGCTCTCTATCTGAATCATGATCATGTACGAGCGTTGACTCAAAACTTTCCTGACCTGGAAGAATTGGTGATCGATGGTGTCCTTGGCAACAGTACTCATATGGTTATAATGGCATTGACACACAGCCTGGGTCTCAAGAGATTGGATATCCGTGCTCATAAACAAAATATGCAGAATGATCCCTATGAAGATGATGAATCGATTTATTTCCCACATGGTCCTCTTGTACTGGAAAAGTTATTGTTGGAGAACGTTGATATCAATGACAAGCAACTTATCAAGGTCACAGATGAAGCTCATGAGATCAAAGTTCTCGGTCTATCACATTGTTCTTGGGTGACGAGCCTTGGCGTTATCCACCTTATTGATCATAACCCGTCACTTCATACACTCCATTTGATTCATTGTCGCAACATCAGTGATTCCTTTTTCAAGTACTTGGGTGATATGAATACATCAGCTGTCATTCATGATATTTACGTGGAACATTGTGGTTCACTTCATCCGCGTGTGTTTCATCAAATATGTCGTCGAGGTGTTTCTTATGGATTAAGGCGAATCAAGATTGTGGGATACGATAATATCGTCAGAGCAGTTATTGGGAGATATGCAGCAGTCGATCATGACACCAACAGTATTACGCTCGATCAACAAGCCATTAGGAGGATCGCTGAGTTGGATATATTGGACCTTACGCCAACGCTTCAAAACTACTATCTCACTAGCGAACACATTGTTCTTCTTTCCAAAGAATTGGAACTCTCGGTTACCCACCTTGTAGAAACAATTGAACGTGTACAACAGGTAACAAAAACCAAGATAGTAAGAGAAAGGATCAAAGTTATTGATAACTAAATGCGATTAATGTAGTGTGATAACGACTCTCTTCAACAACAGCACAACAAGGAATCTTTGACAACATCGTCCAGTTATGGTAAGCTTCTCTGTACTGCGTGCATACTTCACATGCTCATTCCTTTATTCATTACAACAGGGGAATCACATCCATATAATACCCAGAGTGAGGAGCTATCCTTGACAGAGCAAAGATCTACCACACCTTTTCTATGGGAATGTGTCAGGAAAACCAGTACCAAGCCATTCACCCAAAAGCCAATCTTGCAGTCATGTTTTGAAGAAGAAGCTTCCCTCGATGATGATCAATCGGATACCACAACTCCTTTATCCAAACCAAGTGCCTATGATCGAGTAGAATCAACTACTTCAACACAATCAATCGCTATCGGGAACTTTCAACAGAATGATGAGCCAGTTGAGAGAGATGGACCATGTCATAGTGATGAGACTCGGTTCGACTTTAACAGCAGCACTGGTGATTATGATATGGATTTAGGCGGATGGGGAACTGTTAGTTCGTGGAATGATACGCCATCCAAATCAAAGACAAGTGCAACATCATCTACTCACATGCATCAGCACACACAAGAGGGATGGGGAGTCGAAGGTGTCACAGAATGGAATCATGTCAAGCAACAGCGACAGCGACAACAAGAATCAGCAACCGTTAATCGACCTACAACACCTTCACGTGATACGGACCATGCAGATGTGGAAGGATGGGGAACACCTAATAACGTCATGGAATGGAAGGATCTTCGTAAACAAGGATATGCACACCAAGTCATTGAAGATCAAGTCAAGAGTTTCTCTAATAACAACAGCAATCATTGGTCAACACCAGCTTCTCGAACACCATCACCACAAAAAGAGGATAACAATACATCGTTATTGAAAGCTCCATTCAGATTACAATTAAGCCCTGATGACGAATTGATCGATTGGGACGATGATGACGGTGTAACAATCATCACTGACGCACATACAAGTACTCGGATGACAACCGCTAGGACACAATCTCCTGTCACTGGAAGAATCAAAGGTAATAGCTGGATGGTGTGTACCCCAATGCTCCCACCGCCCAACCATCCTGGGAATCCAAAGTGGTCGACAGGGCATGAATGGATGAACAAGTCGCAAGAGAGTGTCATAATGATTGAAAATGACCATCCCGTACCCTTACAAGATAATGATGATGATGGATGGTTTGCAGGATGGTCCGTTGTCAAGACAGCAGAATTGTTATGTGTACCAAAAGAGAGAAAGCAGATGGGGGAAAGGGGGATATTCACATTGAACCTTGTATGAATTCCTTTATTCATGCTCTTGTATTTGATGTAGGTCCTCCAATGACGCCCAAGCCGCATGGAGCCACAACTCGAAACAAAAACACACCAGCCAACCAACGACGCATGTCAACAAATCGTGGAGAGATCCCTACGCACGAACGAGCTGGTCGTGGATGGGGTGATTTCATTGACGCTTCTCGACATTCTGTTGATGTTTCGACCAAAAACGATAACCCAAAAACGACATGTACTCCTTCTCCAGATACACTTTTAATTGATGCCAACGAAAATACCAACAACAGCAGACCAAGCGATTCTCCAATAACACCGATCATGGATTCAGCTGTATGGCGAGATGTATCGTCTTTGGCTGATAATTCCACCACTACAACAGCAACACCATCTCCTTTGACACGATCCACTACTGAAGCAGTAAGTATGCAAATTGGAATACCATCATTATCATCTCAACAACCAATGTCGACTGGTTCAACTAGGAACAGCATTTTATCCAAACAATTGCAAAGATGCGGAAGAAAGCTAGTCGCCAGATGCACCTTTGACCCCCAAGACAACCTGCCACCTATTGAATTGTATGAAGTACGTATTCTATGTCAGAACGACGCTAGTACATATTAATGGATGGCGAATAGGGCGAGGATATCAAGAAAACCGTTGAAAAGTTTTGTCAAGGAAACGATATCATGGAGAGGGAAAATCAGCTTTACAATCACTTGAACATGTGGTATATGGATCATCGCACGGAGCAAACCTTGAAAAGCTATGCAAAGAAGCCCATGAAGCCATCGTACGACATTACTTAACATCCCTGACGCCCTTTCCCATATCCACATCCTCTCTCACACAAACACACACAAAGTTTTCAACATGTTGTATCCAAAACCTGATTTGCAATCATCCATCGACCCAATATCATGAAGTTCATAGTTGCATTTGCTTTGAGTAAATATTGATGATTCCCTTTGTTATTCATATACATTGATTGTGAGAAGCTTTAGCTGGGTAACAACCGTGATCTTCCTAGAGACAATGTATGCATTTCCGTTCATGTGAGCAAGTTGTCGCATTGATGATTCACACATGCCGCATGAGTTTCAATGTTATTTGAGAGCTACATGCACCAAAGTACATGATGTATGTTATACGATCGGAATGTGCATTATTTTTGCAAGGCTAACTTTGAGCTCGAAGTTGTTTGGGAAGATGTTGTCATCCAAACGTCCATAAAATACATACTCTTCACATGCTATCAAGGATCATGTATATATAGCGATTTGAAGCATGTTGAATCCATACACTGCTAACACACGTTGCTCACCCGAGTGCCTTTGAAAATAATTTGTCTCGAGTAGTTTGGCATAGAAACGACATGGATATTTACCCACGGCTTGTTTGAAAGTTATCGATCTGCTGTATCCAATAAAAGCAGCCCATCCACCAAGCACATGTGTTTGTTTACCATTATATTGGATGCATGGATGATTTTTTCTCACAAAGACACACTGCTGCATTATGCAGAATCTTCGTTTGGAGGGGAGGGTTCTCATTTTGTGCTTCTCTGCTACAATGGTGCTTTGTTTGAAGAACGCACAGCATTTTTATATAAGCACGTATAGTGTCATTATTAAAGCAAAAGTGATAATCAATCAAAAACTATGCCGTCAGGTAATGGCATGCACGCAGTGGCGTTATGATACGTAAAGGGACACAGCAGTTGGGGAATGAAGGGACCGGTACTGTCATATCACGAGAATGCAAACACAAACAGTATCATTTGCAAACATCGACGATCTCCTGGAATCAAGATGAAACACATTCAAAGAGAGAGTAAAGATATGCTGCAAGTAGCAGTATTATTGCATTTCCCTTAATTGCTGCTGATCATGATGATTTGCCTTGTCTACACAACTTTGGAATTCATTTCATATGAAAGTACGGTGTCATCATGACATGAACATCTTTAACGTTGCTGTATGTCAGTCGATAACCACATACAGCCTCGTCATTAGAGTGCACATGTCTTTCGCGTGTTGAGTAAACACAGAAAAAAGCTCGTCAGTCGATTTATGCAAAGACATGCATAAACATGTGATAATGTGGAACAATGAGATGATGAACAAGTGAAAATTTTATGGAGGAGAAATGATGCAAATATTTATATACGAACTTTTTGGGTACTATGTGCTACATGGGTTATTTACAAAGGGTATGGTGACGATGAATGAGATGAGTGAAGGAATGGGGTTGGGGTGGGGGGAGAAAGGAAGAAGGGGTTGTGTCGAGAGAGAGTGAGAGAAAGGGGAAGGTGTGACAAGTGTGGGAACGTTTGGATCAAGTGCATTCAGTGGTGACAATTAGCATGTTTGATCAAATCAGCACGACGTGAAAAGGTGGTTGTGCAAAGATTGCAAGCAAAAGTACGCTTGCCAGTGTGAAGTGCAGAAACATGTCGTTGTAGGTCATGCTTGCGATCAAATGATTTGGAGCATGCGTTACATGGAAAGCGCTTTACACGATCCTTAAAGTGAGTAAGTTCATGCGTGCGCTTATTGTATGCTCGAGAAAACTGCGCACCACATACAGAGCATTCTTTGTCCTTGTTGTTGGTATTTGACACTCGACGTTTCTTATTGCAAGATTTTGAACGCATCACCTCCTGTTGCTCTTCTTCTTGATCATCTTCTTCAGGACGTGATCTTTTGCCTTTGTATGTGTCTTGTTTATGTTCCCATGAGTCGGCAGGGAGCGGAGGAAATAGTTGTGCTGCTGTCAAAGTAGGCGTCACGATAGCATTGTCTTCCTCATTGCTACTGCAAGGTGTATCCGCAGCATCATGTTCTAGAACTGGAGTGGCTGTCAAAGTTGTAGAAGTGTTTACAGCACGCACTGAAAGGCGAGAAGGATTTCCATCAAACTCTTCAATAGGGTCGAACATCTCTGGAGTATAAACGCTTTGCATGCCATAAAGCGAAAGAGCCTGTGCGATGCCTTCCATTGTTTGACATACGTTGTAGGTATTGTTGGAATCGGTGTCAAGATCGTATGAAAACAAAAATGAGCAAGTAGAAGACATGTCGTTCATGGTGATTAATGATATGAAGAATAAAAACGGTTGATAAAGATATTGGAAACAAAGATATGAATGAAGATGATATTGAAAGTGCACAAGTCAAAATATGAAGATGAAGTGTTGATCACGTGAAGAATATTAAAGAACAAGTGAGAGAAAAGCGATGAGAGAGGGGGGAGGAGGATGTGCATCAGTGTTTCTTTTATACTTGTAGGGGAAACTAATACTGGCAACACACGGATCGTGACACGGATGGGGGTGACTCAAAGCGGAAACTCTTTCCCCGAAAAACACTGAGGTGCGTCAAAAATTGACTAGTGTTGCCATGGCAACGGACCGCAGTTACAAGTCACGGAAAATATGCACGCGGTTCCCATTCCAAAAAAAAAAATGAGAACGCGTTTCCGGAGAAACAAGCTTATCGCCATCCATCATTGGCACCACTTTGACGTTGCACTATCCTTCTCCTATCTTAATCCATTGTGCAAACCACGCGTTCCAAACATTGCTAATGTTACAATTTCCCACAAAAACATTCATATGCACAAGCAAAGTTTATGTTACGTTTTCTTTCGTATTATATCAATCAAACTACTACTAGTAATTGCCATAGAGATGGTGCACGCCCATGTGCTTATCAAGCGCGTCCCAAAACTTGGCTGCACTGAGTTTGTCATTGTGTCGTTGGGATCGTGAAATCTAACGCGACGTGATCAGATACCCTATACAGATCGTTAACTTTGAACACTTACATCTAATGGTGTAACATTCCAACCACCAGCAGGACCCTTGATACGCTCATCTGCCCATTTTGCATAGAAACCCTTGACTGCATAAAGAAGAGATAAATAAAATATGGCATCATATCACCGCCATCCATCTTTACCATGTGAAAACAAATCGATAGGTCTTTCATATTTCCATCCTTTGAACTGCCATTGCTGACCTGATGCGAATACGCAACATACACGATCCCTTTGAATATCTGTCAGTGCTTGGATCTTGTGACACCTCGGTTCTTTTCCTTACCAGTCATTTTGCTTGAGATGTGCCACATTGTCAATAACATGGTATACAGTCACTTGACCATCTCGTCGATAACGTTCAATCGATACACGATCCGGCTTCTTCATTCCTTGTGCACGCAACTGTTGTGGATCGACATACCTTGAAACCATGAGTATGCATGTATTTCCCCCAGATCCCCACACACACTTACTCAAAGTTCTCCAAAAACTGCTTAATATTGAAGAGTGTAAACTTGGCTGTCGGTGCTGCAGGAACAATAATGATGGGAATGCGATCTTTGCTTGTAGGCTTGCTTGGTTTTGCTGTAGATTGAAATTAATAATTCTCCATGGCAACCGTATGCTGATCCACTCACATGATGATTTCTGGATAGTGCTGCTAGCACCATTTTTACCAAAGGTTGGATTCATTGCTTTGACAATAGTATAGAAATCCTTATCGCCTTGTAGAATGGATGATGATGATTGCAACACCTTTTCGCGTTCCCGTAACTTTTCAATGGATACATGCGATCGTTTATCATCAAACTTGACTCGTTTGGACGCAGGTTCATTCTCATTGTTGCTTTCAGCTTTGCCCTTGGTCTCATCCACATCTTCCCGTTGTTTCCGAACACCTGAACAATCATAAGTTACTTTAATAAAGCATCATCCCTTTCCTAGCTTACCTGCTGTGGAACTGCTTTGTTTGGTGGGTTGGGTGTCTACCTTGCCAGTAAGGTAATCGAGGACCTTTTTGCGATCCACAATAGAAACGTGCTCAATGTCGCGTTGTCGGCATTCTTTAAAGTAGGCACTGTTGTCGAGATGTTCATTCTGCACAAGGAAAATGAGGGTATCAAGCGTATAGGTGTCGTCGCTGGAGTTCTTTGGGAATGTTGTTGGCGTGTTGCGTGCAAAAGACTCTTCATCGAACCACACTGTGGAAGCATCGGCTACACTCGTCACCACATTGTCGTTTGCATCCTTGAGTATGACGGGTTTCTTGTTGCATGTGTGGTTGCGTAAGAGTTGCAAAGGTTGCATTGTTGTGTGTGTATGGGTCAGATCGATAGTGAACAAGAGGTTGGCTGGTGTACAAGGACGATGACGGGATTTGGCAGCTGCTGAATTTGTTTCCCCCCGATAGCAGTTAAAGTGTTTTCTTGTTTTGCATAATTCATCCCCACAAGCTAATGCTTATTCCCAATGTTGACATTTGTGCATGAAACATACTCGCTCGGATATCAAATGAGTCATTGTCTTGTGCTTGTAAATTCATTCACCTAAATAGGTGCATCCACTATCGCCATCCATTTGAGTCATAGATACCCTGTTACCACCTGTAAAATAACACATCCCACCCGCTCCGATATATTTTAAATCTTCGAGAAGCATCTGCTTATGTTACAGCTTACAGGCTGATTGTGTAGTGTTTTGGATACTGACGATGAAACGCAAATGGATCTCTGTTAAGATACGTGTGATCTTTCTAGACGAAGCTTTGGAGACGTACTTTTACCACCTTCTTTCTCTTTCTCTCCACAATCCATTCCTTACACTTGCATCATCCTTTTTTCCTAATAGCACTGTGCACAATATCATTCAACCAATCCGTACAGTATTGCATATTATAGATTATCCTCCAATATGTGTACGCAGGTGCCGATTAATATAACAAGGAGTAAATAATGAACGTCTATTACAATGAAACCAAATTGTTCAATTATAAAGGTATGTGTGGAATGGATGTCTAAGCGACAGTGTTCTTGAGCTTGCTGAAATCCATATGGTAAATGTAGGCATCAACAAGCTGATCTGGACTGTTCTTCAATCTGGGTATATCCGGAAAGATTTTGAGTCACTATCATCTTTTGGAGTGTTCAAACATGTCACATTACCTTGCAGCTTGTGGAATGCAACCTACACGGCTAAAACCAAGTCGTTCCCAAATACGAATGGAAGCTTCATTATTCGCAAACACCAAATTGAAAACAGATGCTTTGTATCCAAGACCAGGTGCGGTGATAAGGAACGTTTCAGCCATGGCAACACCAGCTCCATAACCTCGGTGCATAGGCGATGTAAAGAAACCACCGTTGCAAATCTAAAAAGTTTCTTATCAATACATGCATTAAAATATGGATCGATAACTTACATGAGAGCAACGTCCGGGATAATTCGGTTTTACGTAATACATGCCGAGAACCTTATCTTCATAGTCGTACTCTTTGTCAGCTTCGATGGGACCGCCTTTGACGAGAACAAATGAGTCGTAACTAAAACACGGGGCCGATCTCGATAAGCATGCATCATTTGATTGACTTGTCACATGGACATTACTTACGCCAGAAAATAATCTTCAAATTGTTTGGCATCCAATGGTTCTTCTTGAGGATATGTTGATCTTTTATTGCTCATGTGAGTGCTTTTCAATAGCAAAGATATGTATACGTGCTACTTTCTTACCCACGCTCAAGTTCGCCATTGAACAAGGAATGCAAATGCTTGACAAGATCAGGATTGGTGGGATCAACAGCCTGCAGTGTTGCTTCTTGGCCGTTTCGCAAAGTCTTGCGTAGAGGCAACGACTCGTTCAGCGTGCCATCACTGACTGGTTTAGGGATTTTACCATAGGCAGACGACATGTTATATGAAACAAAGGAAAAAAAAGGAACGTTTTCCCGGATATTATCTCTTTTATAGTATACAAACACCCCACACACGCATAGATATAAACTTTCTCAGATATCCCAGACATGATCTCGAATAAACCCGCCAATAGCTTCGAAATATCCTGGCTAGATATAAATGTCATTAATGCATTGCTTCTTTTGTAACACTACCATCGTACCTGCATACAAGCATCATTATGGGTGCCATTTTCAAAGCTACGCCATACTTTGTGACCCCGAGTTTCTGCTGCCTTGTAAAGCTTGGTCATATGAAAGGGTGGAACCAGCTCATCCTTCATACTTGTCAGGAACAGGATAGGCACATGGCGAATAAATTGAATCGTGTTGTAAGATCGCCATTTTTGATGACAGAGATAAACCAGATGTCGCATGGGCGGGAAGATGTGGGGTATTAACAATGGCTACACAAGGTAACACACACGTCAAATAAGCATTGAACACCAACCCCATTCACTGACTTACAATGCTCAGAAATGTGTTTTCAATAATGATCCCATTGAATTGTTCTTCATGCTTGGCAACCAAATTAATGGCAACTGCTCCACCTAACGACTGCCCAAAGGCAACAAGCTTGGTGTGTTTTAGAATGGGATGATGTTGAATGTACTCGAGCGCTGTCTGTGAAATTAAACATGTCAATATCCATGTCATTGAATAGCATCCAAACTTACTTGTGCATCAATTTGGAGCCCTTTTTCTGTTGCATTGCCTTCACTTAGTCCATACCTTTTGAAATACATGGTCAATTTCTCTCATTCCATTCCATATCCTTACTTACCCTCGATAAGACAACATGACAATGTTGTATCCTAATCTTGAATAGATCGCCTGAGCAATTGGTAGACGGTGTCCCTGGATACACTTGTTGAATATCCTTTCCGCACAAGTTGCTTTCTCCATGAATGCTTACCATGTTGCCTGTATGTGACTTTGACAATGTGAGATCAAGTTACTTTTCAACGCACGAGCAATTTTTATGACTTACATGTAACCATAGTAACGTAGGGGATTGAATGGCCACGTCGTCATCTTGTTGTAAAAGAACATAACACCTTAAGCGTAAACCATCCCGTGTTGTCAGAATCTCTTCCTTATCTGGGAGACCATACTTTGAAGGCCGTGCCACCTATGCAAACACCACGAGGTTATTTCTCTGGATCATTTGACTTGAATAATAAGGGTGGGACAAGAACAACAAAAGGGATGCGACAAGGTACCAATGATCTCGAGCCTGGTGGGAAGAATGCCGGGTATAAAAGTGCACATTGGTACTTGTAAAGTAATGCTGAGATTGCGACAGTGAGGACGGCAATAAAGTAAGCCAAGTGCAGGGCGTACTGTAGCATGCGGGGAATAATATGGCACTTTTTGTGTGAGAAAAAGGCAGTTCGAGATAAAGAAGAAAAAGAAAAAGAGATAGCTATCGTTCACACACAAAAAACAAGCGGAATATGCGGGGGAGGAGAGAGAGTATTACCAACTTGTTATGGACTTGAACCCCACCATTCAAACCATTTATGGTTCTCGGATGTTCGGCCACTAACATGCGTGTCACCACCAACATTCAACTCTTCAAATTTCATTAAGCAAAATGTACAAATGGTGCATTATATTATAGCCATAATATGATGATGGGGAGATTTGGATCATTTCTTAAAAAGGGATGCTACTTTTTCGATTTGGGTGATTTGGGTGATTTAGGCGTGTCTGGGTGCTTAGCAATGATCACTGCACATGGTGCATGATGTACACAATGATCACTCACACTGCCAAGGAAAGCTCTGTGGAGAAAATAAACTGTTAGAACCTGCCATAAACTCGCCATTCAATACTCAATTACCTCTTGAAAGCACCCAAACCACGTGCACCCATGATGAGAACATCAGCGTGGATATCCTTCACCTTTCGCATAAGCTCTTCTTTAGGATCACCCATCATGGATACTGCCTTACAATCAATGCCATTGTGCCAGAATTGAGTAGCGCATGCCTTGAGGAAACGATGACTTTCATCACGGTCTTCTTGCATTTCAGCCATGTATCCGGTGGTATCGACATAAGGAGCCACTGGCATGTCAAAGGGTCGTACATGCATCAAGACGATCTGTAACACAAAAAGATCAATCATCCATAATGTAGCCTATCATGCAACCACTTACTTGATCTTGATCAGCACGCACAAAGTTTGCCAATATCCAATTGATAACGTAACCTGCTGATGTGGGATCGACTGCACATGCAATGATACGCTTGTTGGTTAGTTCTTGCTTTGGAGCTTCCGGTGCTGCTTTCTGTTCAATCACAGAATCACGTCGAAGTTCTTGCATAGCTGACATTGTGTAAACAAAAAAAAATAGAGTAAAAGAGATGAGACAACGGCGAATTTGTTCTTTTTTCTTTTATTGTTGATCTGATGGGAAAAAAAGAAGGCTACATGTTTCGCGTATGCTCTTGGCCAATCACGCCACATCGGGTGCAATCAACGGAAGGGAAGGTTCCATTCAAACAGCGACATCTGAAGGTAGATCAATGAACTCTTGGATATCTTTTATGAGGGTTTTCTGCATTTTGTCAGGGAAGCTAGCCATTCTTGGTACGAGTGCTATCGAGAACAATAGTGTAAATATCACGTAACAACAATCATGCCACTGTCATTCAGCTCCGATTACCTGTGATACATCGGGTATGATCGAGCTTTTTGTAAAGTCGCATTTGTACATCCACCAGTGCACGTCGTTCCTCTGGTAGTACTTGACCCAGCATATTGTACATGTCCACTGATTCATCTGGAGAAACCATGGTGTCGTTGTCACCATGCACAAATAAAATCCGCGGGAAAAAGTCAATCAGGTCACACGATGTCTCAAACAATTCATGATGCTTCTTGACCAACCGCAATGCTTCGTCTTGATACATTCCAGCAAATCTAACAAAAGAATCAGAATGCCTGTGTAAACAGGTATCCATATAATCAAACTCACAGCAATAATCCCTCGATATTCGGTAGATAATCATTGGCTACTTCATCAGCTGATGGATCATGCTTTTCATTCGACATGTCCGATGCTTGGCTGCTGTAAGGTAAATTGTGGCATTTGACCTTGTTAAAGATATCTTCCAACACCACTTGAAAAGCTAGCTTGGCACCAGTTCCATGTCCCTACAAGGATGACGAGTATTCAATTTCTCCTTATCTCCACATTCCATTCCTTCCCCTCATACCATGACATAAATCATTTCGGATTCGTAACTTGATGATGCACATATATGACGATACACCCATCGGATAGATTCTTTGATATCTTGATGTGCATAATTGTTGGGGCGATAATCGAGCACAGCCACAATATAACCCAACTCTCGTAGCGTGTTTGCATAAGGGGTGTAAAAGAATCGATGATTGGGTAATCGAGGATCCTCATGTCCATGAAGGAATATAACAATCGGTGTACTTGTCGAGCCATCAGCTGTGGTTGTCATGTCGGGATAATACATGTCAAGTTTGCATGTGCTTTGATCATCATTTGAATAAACCAGATTGCGTCTGAAATAGGCATAGCGTGAATAAAAAAAGGGTCGGCATAAGATGGATGGAATGGAAAGATAATTTACTTGATGATGTGTGAGAATTGATCCCGATCCATGGTCCAATATCGCCATTTGACACATTTTAAGAGTGATGGGATGAGTGTAATCCATGCTAATATCAATCGAAATGCAGTCAAGTTGATGTCTATGATGGCAAGTGGTCGAGTCGGTAATTGGTGTATCAAATGTTTCCATGACGACGTGTTTGATACATGTTGTCCAATGTGAATTGCCCATGCAGAGATATACAAGCTCACTAGAATAAATTCATTTATCAATGGCATTGTAGAAGGTGAATGGGTGCCGTATCTGTACCTGTAGCAAGAATGACCAATGGTAAACAAAGGACAGCACAAAGAGCCAATACTGGAAGGCAAAAGAGCGATGTGGATACAAAGACCGTTTTTGACTCTAACCACGCCATAGTGATGTGATAAAAGGGAAAAGAATGTAAAGTGGTTAACACATACACCGAGAAAGAAAAGAAAAAACAAAATACAAACTTGAAACGCTTTCCTTGTCCTTTATAAACAGAGTTTCGGATTCAAATGGGGAAAGGGAGTCCTTGTGTTGCCTTGTCGTGTGGTCGTGTGCACGTTTGCCACTGGTCGAAGCAGTATCCATATCCGTTTAGGTCCTAATCCGACGCCACTTTGAATGAGCATACTGGAATCAATAATGGTGCATTGCAAGCTGCTTACATTCACAAATGGCGTTGACAATCAGGGCGAAAACGTGTCAAAACGAGTGGAGAACGTGAAGGTTCATGCAACATTTTAAGCCTGGCTCCCCTCCTCTTTTACTCAAATCAGTCTCCTGCATTTTCTTTCTTATATAGATAAGGGAAGAGTTGGGGGGGTAAATACCATATGCTTTCAGTGATATTACTACGCCATCCACGACGATGATGAAGAACAAGGTTAGGGATGTTCGGCGTATAGATCACTTTGGCTGCTGCAATAGGACGTAGTACCACATCCAATATCTTCCATGTTGTTGCCTAATATTGGGAATCCGATCAAACATTCAAAAGTCCTTTTTACAAGACAAATGACAATCATATGGTCCTTTGCATATGCGACATTCTTTAGTCATGGGTGGAACCCAAGGGGGAAACCTTTCACAGCTAGTTTTTATATATCGCCTTGTTGTTTCTAGTAAAGAAGTTTCCCGAAATCAATGTACCATGTACCACAATAAAGAGATGACCAACGCAACGCAAGATGTAGATGCAATTATATCTTCATTGTGCATATAATACCCACAGTCCCACATTATTCACAACCATTGTAAAAGTGTAGTGTTTACAAACATGGATGGGATCACGCTGTTTACAAAAAAGCGGGCAATCTGCTGATTCTTGTAAATTCTTCAACTATCATTACAAACAAACGCCACTTTCACAAGATGAATAAAAGAAATGAGCATTCGACTACTTATATTATCCAAACAATGATGATTTTAATACACTGGTTAAACTAGTTTATGATGCAGTAGTATAATATATTCATGAACAGTACATCTATATCATCATGCGTGGGATGAAATGAAGGAAAGGAAAGAGGGGACATATTATGGCTCGAAGCCACCAGGCACTGGTTTCCGTGGAGCATTGATTTCTGGGATGATTTCCCACATTTGTTCTGCAATCTTAATTTGGCTCTGTTGATCTTGAGCAGCACGGATCGCCAAGTATTTTCTACCAAAGATATTGACTGGGTTCAAATCATGCTTGTTGTCGCCTGATACTACGATACCACCGGATTCACGTACAATCACCACAGCTGCAGCTACATCCCATTCCCAGCATCCAACTTCCCAATACACATCAACGACACCTTTGGCAATAGTGCACATATTGATGGCTGCTGATCCAGTGCATCGAATACTGTGAGCTTGTTTACCATGATTCTGTTGTTGTCCAAGGAGTGTACGAATGAAATCAACCTTTTTGTCGAATACTTCAGGTGAACGATCCGATCCAGCTTCCGTGGCTACAAGACATTGTGATAAATCTTGCAATGGGGAACGCACAAGAGGTAATGAAATCGTCTCATTCAAATAAGCACCCAATCCTTTGGCAGCTGAATAGAGTTCATCCATCAAAGGACAATAAACAACGCCCATCACGGGTTCTTTGTTAACCGTCAACCCAATCGATACAGCGACATAGGGATGGCTGTGCACAAAGTTGGTTGTACCATCTATGGAATTACATTACAACCTTATCATGTTTTCTTTATATAAGTTGATACTTACCAATAGGATCAACAATCCATGTAGGAGCATCCGTGAATTCAGATTGAACACCTTCAGCCATAGTTTCCTCTCCAATGAATCTGAGATATGCAATATCAGCATGTGTCGTTGCCTGGGTATACAATGCGCTTACTTGTGCTCGGGATAAGTGGATGCTAAACGTTCCTTGATAAACTTTTCGACAGCTTGATCGGTTTCAGTCACGAGATCGGTGGGATTGTCATACTTGACCACAAACTGGCTACTGGTACTGGAAAGACGCTTTTGTGTTGCATCTCGAATCATGGTCCCTGCATCCTTGGCAAGGCTAATGGCGAATTCAAGGTACTGCTTCAGTTCAGCTATGGGTCAATGAGTATTATACACGTCATGAGGAAATGCCATGTGCCTGGCTTCTAGTTGCAAGTACCTTGGCTACTCATAGTGTGCTTGTTCAAGAAGAAGACACGCTGGATTTAACTCAGGTCCTCACTTTAACCTCCTACTTCCAATAATACGATGGAGTAAGATCCATCTCCACTCATTTCCAGCAGGTTGGAATTCTCCTGGTGTAACATGTGTATGATTTCATAAGCAGATGAATAAAGCTGATACGCTGGTATTCCCCTCGTATATACAATGTGGTCCCAAAAGTAACATTCAAGCTTGTTTCATTTCAAGGTGTCTATAATGTATATCCTATTTGAAACACTTTAGATGGTGGCATAAAGTAACGAGCATGAAACATGATGATGTGCGTGAGATATACAAGTGGAGCACTCTGTCAAAAGCTGTCGTCGGTCAATATGTCATCCGTGGATGATAGACAAAGCAGGACCCTTTACCGAATCGATTTGATATATCTCATCTTTGACAGTATAGCATAAAATGGAACATATAACTGTAGCCTATAACAAAGTCAACGTAGTTCTCCGTGCCCAACCACGCATGGCTTCTAAGAAAGTCCGAGAGAGCAATGCACGTGATACTGTTACGGAAATGCATATGATCATAAAATCACGAAAGAGAGGATTCTTGACAGTTTACACCATCTCATCAAAGATATGCTTCGTAAACGAGACGAGAGAACGGGTTGTGCTTATTAAATTTGATCAATGATTAGCATATCATGCGAGCATTGGTGCATTCGGAAAAGATAACAGGTTTATCACACAGTGATATCTAGTAATGTTATCCAGTTCTTTATCGTAGCTTGTTGGGTTCTGTAATGCCGATACAAGAGCCGATATCAGATCTTTATGATTCCAGTTCTACATATAACCCATAATCTGAGATGTTTGTGGCGAAAAGGAAAACTTCCAAATCACAAAGATTATATGACGGATATTGCATCCACTTGCATGCGCACTGTTGTTGCTGTAGCGCATCCATCAGTATTGTACTCAAGACCAGCGTATTCTGTGATGTGATCGTGTCCATAAGAAAGAAATCACACGAGCTCATCATTGGATGCACCAATTTTATAAATTAGTCAATGCTAAAAGCTCTAGACCGCTGAGGAACATTTGACTTGTAAATCACCCATTCTTCTTGGTGAACACAATCCAGTTATATAATGAGAACAGCATCGATCGTCCACTTAACATATGCAGATTTTATGCACTTGGGAGCTTCATTGCAGCAAACACCTGCTGTACAGCAAGTGAGGATAGCATTCTTATCTTTTCTATAGTGTTCACTACAATATCAGGAGAAAAAAAGTATTATGTTCTTCTAAAGTATTCACCATTTCATGATGAGCAATGCATGATAGTGATGGATGCTGTTGTCAGGGCGATGATTGTTGTGTTGCCAAGATTGATGACATTGATTTTTACTTCAGGAACGTATGATATCATTGTGTCACGCATGAGAAACCAATTTTTACTTTTTCGCCATGATCAGAAGATGTCTGTGTTCATTAAAAAAAGCTGCTTTGTCGCTTACAACTAGCTGGGGAAACTTTTAACGAGTCCCCGTGCCAGTTGTTGGAAACACGGCTATCCAACCAGCAACAAGGTACCCTTACACAGGTATATTCAACACAATCGGCAACGTTATTGTAAAAAACGGATCAATCTGTCAACAACCTATATAGGTCATCCATGTATGGCGAGAGAGAGAGAGAAATAAAGCCAAAGAAGCAACATCGGAGCAGGGCCCAGAAACACAACACACCCTGGCTATTGTTTATTGTTTGATGCATCTAGTTTACAAACAACAAAGCACTGTCTGTGTTGTTTCTCTTGTGGGCACTGAAGGGAAGAAATGTGTATATTTTCCTTTGTGAAAATCATTATCGTTTTGCTGTTCCCACGCCAAACGACAGCAATATACGTACATAGCAGCATCCATAATAATAAACGCCTTATCATGGCTCTAGTACGTTGCTTATCTCTGTTATTTACATCACACACATTTAAATTTTGCTTTATTGATACCATGCAACCGGGTGCATCTAACATGCACAGATAATGCTCCTTATTGTAGCTGTTCCATGTTGTATGCTCGAGTGCGCTGGGACACCCCAAACTTTAATCGCCGACTGTGTATGATCTTTTCTCTTGGAAGGTGTCCTATGCGCTTGAGAAACAGGTCATTCACCCCCTTTCCCCAAACTATAAATTGAAATATTGTCCTCTCCCCTTTTTAAGCTCTGGCTTCTTCCCGCTCGTCTTTTTCTTCCCAAAACCACGTTATTATGGATCTCAACATTTGCTTGTATTGTGAAAAGCGTCTTGCCGATGATGTAAGTTGCAAAAGTACGATGTAAGAGTAACAACGAACTAACCACTGCTCATTATTAGAACTTGAGTTTCTGCTCGCTAGCATGTCAGGCACATGAAGCATCCAAAACCCATATCATGTTTAACGACCCAACGCCCTCCTCTGCTCGAAAAAACAGCATTTCATCTTTATCATCATCTTGTGCGAGTGAACTATCCTATCATCGAAGACAATCTTATTGCTTTTCCAAGAATTTACCCAATGGTACACCCTTATCGAGTGAGAATCAATCATCACTGCTTGTATCGGGAGAACCTATTCCATCATCATCATCCACCAGTTACATGCATCTTTTCTATCATTTTCCACATCGCTCCACGGGTAGTACTACTGATAGTGCATCCACCATCTCCACAAGCTCCTCGACATATTCCATGGATAGTGTATATACAAATGTCTTATAGTTGTCTTATCATTGATACCCTTCTTGCTATAAAAAAAAAGAGTGCTCTTGCCTTAGTTATATATCAAACCCCACCTCTCTCTTCTTTGCTGTATAGTCACATTGGACTCGAATCATTAAAGTTTTGTAATAATCACACAAAACGAGAATTCATCATGTATCGACAAATGAATCGTCAAACATGAGTGTGTGAGCGTGTGTATGTATTAACTATCAGGTGCAACAACCGCCATCCATCTTTTCCTCCCCGCTTGCAAAAAGGAGGGCGCCTGTGCGCAAGGAAACCTTGATCGGACCATGTGGCGCATACCAAGTTTATACAAGAGAATTCGTGTATTGTTGCACAGCATAGAGAAAGAGAAAAAGGAGAGATGATCCATATCACACAGCAGCAATATGACCTTTATTATAAGGATTTATACACCATGAGCTTTCATGTAGTACGACATTGTAACAGAGCTTATTCTACTTTGAGCATTGTCATCGACTGGTTGTCGATGGCGTAATAATGCAATATTCACCATACCACTCAACCTTTTCTTTTAGTTTTGATGAATCCTCCTTGACGCTTTTATTTTTGAATCATTTCGCACTTGGATGCATATATAAAAAAAAGATATAGTTTGCTTGAATGCGCTGCTTAATCCTTTATTAGCATGGACACACTATTACTATGCCTACAGTTCATGCACCGACAACTGCGTCTGTGATTTCTGTTTCTGGCAGCTTCTCTCTTTTGGGCGACTATTACTTTTCTATTTAGTCAAGCACGCATAGACCAATGGCATTTTGGAAACCAGGCACGGTAGCTCCAGGTAATAATGTCGCCTTCTTTTGATAGATCCAGTTGCTGATTCTCTCATCCAGGTAGCGCGGTTGATCGAGCCACTGAAGACGAAACCGACAAGGCCGTGATCGCCCATGCCGAGCAACAATTCCGCCATTTAACAATCAAGCAACAACGCGAACGGCTTCCTGTCTTTAAATTACGTATGAATGGAGAATTCTTGTTCTGGTCGCCTTAGGACTAAAGTTGTCTTTGTAGGTCGTGAGATACTGTATCTTGTCGAAAAGTTCCAAACAGTGATCGTTGTAGGCCAAACTGGATGTGGTAAAACGACGCGTAAGTATTGAATAAAGAAGAGAAAACAATGCATCATGTAACCATGGTATCTGTATCATAGAGATTCCTCAATACCTCGATGAAGCCGGTTGGACCACGGATGGCAAACAAATTGCTTGTACTCAGGTATATAAAGAAAAGCCATCATCGCCAGCCTTTCACTCATCCTTGTAATAGCCGAGACGAATAGCAGCAACATCGGTAGCAGAACGTGTAGCAGAGGAAAAGAACTGCAAGTTGGGAACGGAGGCAAGTATACAATACAAGCAGATACAAAGTGGATCAAAACTAACATGGATGATTAGGTTGGCTATTTGATCCGCTTTGATGACCAAACCACCCAAAGAACAAGAATCAAATACATGACCGATGGTATGCTTTTCCGGGAAACCATGATTGATCCTCTCTTGACTCGATACAATGTCATCATGATCGATGAAGCGCATGAAAGGAGTTTATACACTGATATTCTTCTCGGTGTCATTAAAAAGTAAGTGCGATGACATGAGTGAATGAATCGATGAATGAACTAAACCCATTGAATTTCAAAGGATCCAAAAGAAACGACCTGATCTACGTGTCATTATTTCATCAGCTACATTGGATGCCGAAGCCTTCTTTCGCTTTTTCAACCACAACCATTCATCGGATCGCTCAAAAGACACAGCAACCATCTTATCGCTTGAAGGACGCATGTATCCAGTCGACATATTATACGCTGATCAACCTGTATCTGATTACGTGGAATCTACTATACAAACTGTATTTGATATCCACACAAAGGTGAGTAAACTTGATAGGAGGATGATATGCAAGTATATCTAATATAGGAGGATCATGCAGGAACCACCGGGTGATATCCTTGTATTCTTGACAGGTCGTGATGAAATTGATACAGTGGTGGCCGAGTTATATGATCGTTCAAGGACGTAAGTGTGTATGAAATAATAATGATCCATTGTCCTAAATCATGAGTGAACAGGCTACCTGATAGAAGCATGGCACTGATGCCACTTCCACTGTATGCTGGTCTGACAGCGGATGAACAATTACGGATTTTTCAGCCAACACCACGCCATTCACGTAAAGTCATTGTATCCACCAATATTGCCGAAGCTTCGGTGACACTCGAAGGCATTGTGTATGTCATTGATTGTGGTTTTGTCAAGGTAAGCATGGTATACTGTAAAGGAGAATATGATTTTGACATGTGTTGAATAGGTCCGAGCCTACAATCCCAAGACTGGTATGGAAGCTCTTGTAGTGACACCCACATCCAAAGCATCAGCATTACAGCGAGCAGGACGTGCAGGACGCGTTCGACCAGGCAAAGCATTCAGACTTTATACTGAAGACACATACAAGACTTTACGCAACACCAGTATACCCGAAATTCAAAGGTAATGAGTATAAATTATCCATGACACCCAAATGCTCATTGATTGCATACAGGAGCAATTTGGCGCCTGTTATTTTACAGCTTAAGGCATTAGGCATTGACAATGTACTTCGATTTGATTTCTTGACACCACCCCCTGCCGAGCTCATGATTCGAGCATTAGAACTATTATATTCACTCAAAGCGATTGATGATGTTGGACGATTGACGATGCCTCTTGGTATGCAACTTGCCGAGTTTCCTGTGGATCCCATGTTGGGCAAGATCCTGCTTGCATCAGGCGAATTCAAGTGCAGCGAAGAAATATTGACGATTGCAGCCATGTTATCAGTACAGAATGTATTTATTCAACCACCCAAAGCATCCAAGGACCACATACTCGAGACACGACGCAAGTTTTGGGTGGAAGAAGGAGATCATTTGAGTCTATTGAATGTGTATCATGCATTCATCAACAAGGGCAATCGGTCGGGAAAATGGTGTCATGATCGATTTCTCAACTTTAAAGCACTTTCACGAGCCATCAGCATTCGGAAACAATTGACACGTTACCTAAGACGCTTTGATATCCCATTGATCAGTGCACTTGCTTATTATCCCAACTCCCCTGAAGGAAGATTGCAAGCAAGCGAGCAAATTCGTAAATGTCTTACAAGTGGTTACTTTAGTCAAGCAGCACGTGCTGAGCCTGATGGCCGATTCCGTACTATTCGTGACAATGTCCTTTTGGCAGTACATCCCGATTCCGTGCTTTTTAATCGCAAACCCCAGTGTGTCATCTTTCATGAAGTGGTGGAAACAACACAAGCTTACATGCGTGATCTCACCGTTATTGAACCGGATTGGTTAGCTGAACTAGCTCCTCATTTTTATGAATTCAAAGAGAGAAAACGATAAACTATGTTTACAAGATATTATACAAGCTATACTCATTTATTGGAAGGTCGTAAATAACGCTGTTGTTGCTGCTGATGATGATGGTTTGGTACAGGAGGTGGGGAAGTGACAATCTGCAATTTGGCAATGGATGGCATGGGTGATGTGTGAGGTTGGTATTGAGGTGGTGGTGGCTGCTGTGGAATCATAAGAGGACTAGGATGATGATGATGATGATGATGATGATGATGATGATGATGATTATATGCATGAGAGTGTTGTTGCTGTTGTTGATAATGATTTTGATGAAGATGATGATGATGCGAGTATTCTGCTGGAACAGACCATGATCGTGCATGCATGGCGTATTTCACGTCTGAATCAACCAAACTAGAACTGGTTTCTGAATAGCTATAACGTGATGTCAATAAAGATGGCTTTTCAATCTCTTGTAAACTAGGTGCAGAAGGTTGTCGTGCTATAGCAAGTTGATCTTCGACTAGTAAAGATTGAGGAAGTGGAGGTGCTGGTGGCGGTGGTGGTGTTGACATGACAACGATGCTATTGTTGTTGCTGCTGGTACTGCTATTGTTATCAGAGGGTGGATACGACAATCGCTTCATAACAACCGACATTGTGTTGTCTGCTGTAGCATCTTTCTCATCGATTGTACCATATGCAGGTGGTGGTCCCAATAATGGCGAAAAAGGAAAGGGTCGTTCACCTTGTTGAAAGAATCCGAAACCACCATCAAACACTGATTTGTGTAAACAAGAAGTGGGTGTTGATCCATCGATTTGTTCTGTAGTGCCAACTTTAATTGGAACATCAAGAGTGATAGTAGGTCCACCTGCTTGTTCATCATCTGAAAGTCGTATCTTTCTTCCCATATACATGTAACTAGCCATTCGATCACGTTTGCGTAATGGTAAAGCATCCATATCGAGGTTGATGACGACGCGTATCCGATATGTAACACGTAAAGGATATTGCTCTTTCTCTAGTGTTGGTGGGGTGTCACTCGGTACTGTAAGCTTGTTACAAGTAAACTTGGCTTGGAAATTATCTTCATCACAGCTTAGTGGTAGTGTGATTCGATGAACTGTAGTCGTATCGATGGTTTGTCCTTGATTATCAGAAAGGGTTTGTGTGATGCGGTCAAGATAAGCTGTGACACCATCCATTTGTCGAATAGGGGCAAAATGTTGCACTCGTAGAGTAAACGGGATAATCTCATCTATCAAACAAGATCAATACACAATACACCCATGGAAATACTTTTGATTTACCTGGTAAGAAACATGATCTGGGTATATGTAACCAAGCCATTGCTGTATGCGTATCACCTTTACGGAACGTACATTGCTTGAGAATGATGTCATGCGGTATTTGGAATGAAAGCTTTCCTTCACTGGTGAGATCCTTTTGGTACTTTTCATTCTGCGTTGAAATACGTTCGTGCACTCGAATATCAATGGATGCTTTAGGCCATACACTGCTCGGTAAATCGCTTGCTTCATAAACGGACTTGACTTTGTATTCAATTTTGCCAGGTACTTTCTGTAAAAGAAAAGGATTAATCATGGATGACCCATTCATATTAGTGTCATTATTTACCTCGTGGTTTACTGATGATGGGATATCTGCAGGAACCGTAATAGTGAATGGGACCCGGCTGCAACCGGGTGTAATGGTTGTCGGGGGCAAGGTTACAACGAATAACGGCAGCTTCTTCCTTCGTCCCAAACGCGCCTTGCAACTCAAATGGATCGCTACTCTGGATAAAGGCGTTGGAAACTTGAGTCCAATATGTACAGTGCCTTTAAAATATGTTAATAAACACCAATGGGAGATCCGGTTGTTGGGTATAAGTCATTTACCAGTAATCTGTTCACCGGGGAAATAGGTCCGCTCAGGCTCATTGAGCTCAATGGACAAGAGATCAGTTGGTGCGACTTGATAAACAAACGACGATTGTGAGTGGGATATGGCAGTCTCCATAAAAGAGTTAAAAAAGAGAGCAAGTAAGAAAAGAAAAAGAAAGAGAGTGAAAGATAGAAAGTGGAAAACGTGAGTCAAAACGAGATAGTTCAAAAATAGCATGCTGGAGTGTGTGTGTGTGTGTGTGTGTGTCTCACTCACTCACACGCATACTCTGCACACACACACATGCATGCAGTTGTGTGCAACAAGCCATATCTTATAAAACAGGATTTTCAATGCATGCATGTACATAGTGGGTGAATGATAAAACATGCACGAATGACCTGAGAATGAGCCACATAACATACATTGTTGACTTTGTACATAAACTAAATCACGCTCATTGATATATCCGTAAACTTGGTTTTCTCCCTCCCTTTTAGTAGATCAGGATTGTTTATACATATATAAATGCAACATATTCTAAAAATCAGCAAACAAGTGTCGATAAGGATCACCTTCAGGATGTTCTTGTGGAGATTCTTCTTCATATTTTTGAAAGTTGTTTGTGTCATGATCATTTGCGAAAGCGGGTACGATGGGTGCCTAACATTGTGTGTTACCATGAGTATAATGACGTGCTTTTGTTCAATGCTCCTTCACTTACCAGCACCGTTTTATCAAGTAAACCACGCCAATTGGTGCCTCGAAAGAATGGGTGACGCATAATATCATGTGCTCCACCACGCAAGTTACCCAATCGCTTGGTTCTGTCAGTGACTAATAATCCCTTGACAAGATCCTTGGCTACACTGTCAAAATGACGAGGACATTTAACTTTGCATGCAAGAATGCGCTCATACGTGGCCACATGGCTATCTCCGTAAAAAGGAGGAAACCCTGCAAGCATTTCAAAGATTAAAACGCCCAGTGCCCACCAATCAACAGCTTTGCTGTGCCCTTTGCTTTGAATAATCTCAGGTGCAAGGTATTCAGGTGTTCCACATAATGTCCATGTCCGATCCTCCACTCGCTTTGCAAATCCAAAATCAGTAATTCGAATATGTCCTTGAGCATCCAACAGAATGTTTTCAGGTTTGAGATCACGGTAGATAATATCCATCTGATGAAGATATCTTTATTGATATCGTTAGCTTATCATCATTGTTTATCTTTTACCCGTTCACTTACTCAATAGCAAGTATAATCTCTGCAGCATAGAATTGGGTTGTTTGAGAAGAAAACTTGCCAGCTTTACGTAAATGTCGAAATAGTTCACCACCAATTACATATTCTTGAACCATATAAAGACTATGATCGTCTTGGAAAGTGTAATATCTATCGAGACACACACAAAAAAGGGTCATGAGATGATTGTTGACAACGTGATATATATACACACACATCCACTTTCACACAACAACTTGATACTTACAACTGTACAATAAAAGGAAAGTGAACTTGAGAAAGTACTTGTCGTTCATTGTTGATATGTTCAACTTGTTTGAGTCGAACGATAGCTTCCTTTCGTAACACTTTGATCGCAAAGTATTTGGTAGATTGATCTTGTTTGGCAAGGTACACGCGACCAAATGTTCCTGTTCCTATCATCACCGCATGCACAATCAACCCTTTGCCATGTGCTTTTTATAAAAAAAATAAAGGCGGGCTTACCTAATGTTTCCACAAGTTCAAAGTCATTGATTTGTGTATGATGAGTAGGTTGGGTATCAAAGCAAGATGTCTTGTTATGCCACTCTTGTATTGCGTTTGTTA
The DNA here is from genome assembly GCA_025094155.1 of Lichtheimia hyalospora FSU 10163. NCBI lineage: Eukaryota > Fungi > Mucoromycota > Mucoromycetes > Mucorales > Lichtheimiaceae > Lichtheimia > Lichtheimia hyalospora. The sequence continues at coordinate 111,997 of PTRB01000006.1, forward strand.
ATGCAATCTCTTCTTGATCTTCTTCAACCTTCTCACCGGGAGAAGAGCCATGTAATGTTGCTGAAGACCGAAAAGTAAGAGAAGAATGATGCGGTGGCGGTGGTGAGCATGCTACGTTGCCCACAGCAGCCTTGACACGCCCTACAGGTGTAGATGTCTTTTTGGTTGCCGTCGCCGCTTTCTTGCGCTTCAATACAAGAGAAGCTACCGAAGAAAAGACTCGCAGAGGAATTTTGACGGCGTGTTGGTGGGGGAAATGAGCAGTGTTCTGGAATCGCCAAAGTTAGGCTTATAAAAGGGTATGTTGAAACGTGAAGGTATATGAACCCCAGAGTAAAAGTGTGAGTGTGCTGCAAGAAAAAAAAAGAAATAGTATAAGGAAAGAAAAGAAACAGGGAAAGTGATCATGTTCACACAGACCCCCACGCCTATATATTACTATCGAGCCTGCTTTACTGTAGGTACACACACATACACAAAAAACCAATGCCACGAGCGCATCAGTGGTTTACTTTATATAGCTTAGATCATTTTCTTTTTTCAGAATAAACACATTCTTGTTTCCAGCTCACCAGCCCGCCTTGTCTTCATTGTTGATCAGCAAAGAAACTGGGCATTAGGATAGCTCTTTTTCTTATTGACTTAGGGACTCTTTCGGCACAGATTTTCCACTGGAATACAAGAAATCTGGAATTTGACATAGAGCGCTTATAATGAAAACACTCCATGCGCACTTTCGCATGTCCGAAAACTCATTGTCTCCGAGACGCTCGACTTGTGGGTGACCCTTATGCAACATGATGAATCATGTCATCGTTTCCTTGTCAACTTTGAATTGCTATCATAAACACGTGTCCCCATTGTGCTCAGCATTGTATACCCAACCAAAGTACGTTAAGATGATGTAATATCCACAGCCATGGGAATCGCTACAAGTGTCAACATTGGCTTCCACACACTACTCGTCACGGTCATACTGTGCATAAAAAGGTGTTTGATAATCAATCCATATTCTTTTTAAGAAAAGGATCATAGAACAAGATGATATTAGAGTGTCTAAAGGCGTTGATGGAGATACGAAATAGGAGGTGGTGCATATATGCAATGCATGATGCAAGGTGGCAAGCTAGCTATGAATATATTATCGTTGGATACATTGTAGATTGCTTCCTGATTTGGATCAACATGGGAGTTTATTGGGTTGGATATCGCCAAGTGTTCTTAAGGCCGAGCAGCGACTTGTAGTGTTTGAGATGAGTGGTTGTTGCCCTGGCAACTGGCAATGATTGGTGGCTTATTGGGTGTCAGTTTATGTTGGCCAAGTCAATTTGGACCGAGACTATAATACGTTTCTTGTCCGCATACTTCCGAAATGGTAAATAGCAACATGCGATCTCATTGTATAGGTCAAGTATTAATTCTTTGAGGATATACTTAGTCTACCCCTGTAATTGTCGGCTTTGCTGTTGCTGGTGCTGCCACAGCAGCTCGTCTTGGTATGCGGGCTTTCCAAGAATACCAAAAGATGCCCAAGGCACCCAAGGCTCCACGCATGTCGAAATTCCACAAGGGCGGATTCGATGCCAAGATGAACAAGCGTGAAGCAGCACTCATTCTTGGTTTGAGGTATAAACGAAGCAAGTTTCAAAGAGATAGGATGATATTGACAATGTAACTCAATAGAGAATCCCAAGCAACAAAGAATAAGGTCAAGGAAGCACATCGAAAGATCATGTTGTTGAACCATCCTGATCGTGGAGGATCTCCCTATTTGGCTACCAAGATTAATGAAGCCAAAGACTTTTTAGAAGGCAAAGCAAGAAAGTAGAATAATCCTATCTCCCCTCTCCATACTCGTGTATATACAAGGCAACTATTTTTTTTCTATCAACGACTTCTATATATTGTGTGTGTGTAATGTAATGTGGATGAAGAAGAAATAGAGGAATACAAAGAGTGTGATGCAATGCGGTGTAGGAGTATGTAATAGATCGGATAATGATGGGAATGATGTGTTATCTAGAGGGCGTAATCGTTTAATGAGTAAAGAACAATACGGCCTAGATCGTTACCAACAGCAAGATAATCACTGTTGGCTGAGAAATCCATGGTTGTAATGCGACCAAAAGGTGTTCTCTCTGTGGGCCAATTCTGATACACACTGCCAGATGGCAAGTGAACCATACGTAGCGCATCTCGAGTATCATGGCTGCTAATAGCCATCAATTGTGAATCATAATTAAACTTGATATTGTCGATTGGTGTTGTCAAGTTGCCAAGAGACTTGAAAGGTGTGGGTCGATTGTTGTCAGGGTCAAGCACACGATCATTGTACAAGTTGACTACACCAGAACTGGAACTATGGATTGGCATTAGCATGAATGCTTGCTTTGACTTTTCACAATAGGACTTACCCTGTAGCATAGAATCGATCATCACGACTTACGCCCAAAGCTGTTGATCGTACTGCACCATCATCGATCCATCGATTGACGCATTCACGTTGACCGACATCCCATTGGTACACTTGACCATTGTTGGCGATACTATGCAAATATTTGCCATCCGATGACCAAGCCATGCCTTCCACACTTCTATCCATCTTGAAATCACCCACCCATTGTTTGGTAAGCGTACTGACGAGAACAATATGACCACCTTTTCCACGGAAAGCAGTGTATTTGCCACAAGGACTCATAGTAAAGCTCTCCAATGATTGCTCATTACGACCCCAAATGTATGGACAACGATCCACAGATCCAGCCTGTACATCATAAATGTAATAGAAAGGTTGACGACCTGAAATAATCACTTGATCACCACTTGGATTGAAAGCAGCACATGTGACCTTGAGATCTTTGAAGAATACAGATTGAATCTTGGGATTCACTCGACCATCAATCTGGAATAATCGTAAGGTCTTGTCTTCACCACCAGCCATCATGACTTGAGCATTGGGATGGAAAGCCAGGGTATTGATACGTTTCTATTACAAAGCTATATTCAGTATTCTTGTTGACATATTCTTTATCCCTTATGCTTACCTTAGATTGTGCTTGGATGTTGGCATTCTTTTGTCGTTTCACAGCAAGCTGTTCAGGATCCAACAAGTTGCGGCGGTTTTGTAATTCGAGAATACCATAAGTGCTCTTCAACAAATCAACACGATCTTCATCAGCGAGATTATCTTCATCAAAGGCTTCTTCTTCGTCCTCCTCGCCCTCTCTTTTCTCTGAAGGTAACTTGGCCCATGCAGGACGGGCATACATCTTGTTATGGCTACAATAGATATGTCCATCAATATGGTATATCCTTTCTCATCCTTATTGGTACTTACAATGCTCGAAGTCGTCTTTCATATTCAATACCATCGACAACATCTTCATCCACATCCTTGCGTAATTTTCGAAGTCGAGTGTTGGATTGCAAGGAAACAAGTAAACGGCGATCATCATCATCTTCCCATGCTGGTTTGCGTAGATATCCATAATTGCTTTCTTCAGGTTCGCTTTCCTCATCCTCATCCTCGCCACTTTCGTCGTCATGGATACGCTCAGTCATTTCATGATCTTCTCTATCGACAGCACCAGAGGGTGTTGGTTCACTATCCATTACGAAACCAGGACCAGAGTCGAAAAAGAATGCCTACAGATGACTCATTATCAATATCCATATTATACTCTTGCATATAAAGCTATTACTTCTTCTGCATTCTCGTCTTCATTAGCACTGCTTTGCGCTTGATCGTCCTCGTCTTGTTCTTGATCGCTCAATTCATGTCCTGCGCGATCCCAGACTTGGTCGTCCATGTCACCAAAAAGAAAGCTTTCTAAATCCTTCTCATCCTTTGACTTGTTGACAGTGACATTGTCCGAGATCTTGAGCTTCTTTTTCGCGCTGGTGGTATCCATGGTGTGTGAAAAGACAAGTGTGGAATAGCTGTCAATCAAGCCACCTGATGCTCGCTCAAGAAATTCGCTTGAATGCCCGACAAGTGCACCGCATGTCATGATCAAAGCACTTGCTGTTGACATTATCCCTACTCGTCCATATTCCTTATTTATTTGTGAACACAGATAACCACACACCAACCATGCACAATATGAAAAAATGTTGTCCCACGCACTTTTCCCCTCTATTACAACTTTTGATTGATTAAGCAAAGTGTTTGGGTGTGTATCCTGATGGATACTAGTGCTTTTAACCAAATCTGCTACATGTATTGATTGATCTTTCTTATTGACCATTCTAGCATTTCATTGTGATCCTACTCTCATTGTTGTGGTCGTCATTGTGATATTTGGCTCTTGTAATAAAGCAAAACCCAATATGTATTGTCTTTCGTTCGATATAGCTTCCTACAATGCATATGCATTTATCTCACGTTACGATAAATTGATGGATCCCGATTATGAATCCACCACTGTCAAGTCGCATATCATCAGATCAGAACTTTAATATATTATCACGATCGATCGAACAGCGTGCATGTGCTTGATTGGCTAGCAAGTAAACTCAAAAGTCATGAATGGTCCATTGTATGCTGTATTTCACTTATACTTTCGAGGAATGGAATATGTTCTGTACATGTTGGGGTATGACAATAATCATTGCTTTCACACTATTTAATCATATATGGATAATGTTGTCATTGTGCTCAACTTAAAGAATGAATGCATGTCTAAGACAAGCGGAGCGAAAGGAACCAAATTGATAGTCCGAGCCGGACAGCGTTGTGTGCTTTGGGAGCTACTTTCAAAGCAGTGGCAGATCCATTATTGAACTCCTTCTCTTTAATCCGACCAAGGTATGCCATAGGCAACAGTAACGATAGCAACGACGAAGGATGGATGATGGCTCATTTGTAAAGGATGGATTGATTAACGACGGATTTATTTGATAGCCACGATGGTGAGATACGCTGCCACCCCTTCCAACTCGTCCAAGGGTAAGCATGTCGACATTTTTCAACCACGAACCCACTTGACAAGTTGACTGATCTCGCCATTTTCTATATTAGCTGCTTTGTCCCGCGGTTCCTACCTCCGTGTTCACGCAAGTATCGAATCATTGAATATGCTATTGTCACACACTTGATAGTAGTAAGGCTAATGTGTAATATATATATAGTTCAAGAACACCCACGAAGTTGCTGCTGCTATCCAGGGCTTGAAGTTGAGCAAGGCTTACTCTTACTTGAAGAACGTTAACGAGCACAAGGAAGCTATTCCTTTCCGTCACTTCAACGGTGGTGTTGGTCGTACTTCCCAAGTTAAGCAGTTCAAGACCACCCAAGGTCGCTGGCCCGTCAAGTCTATCAAGTTCGTTACTGACTTGCTCAAGAATGCCGAATCCAATGCCGAAGCTAAGGGTTTGAATGTTGAAGAGCTTTACATTTCCAGCATCATTGTCAACCAAGCTCCCAAGCACCGTCGTCGCACTTACCGTGCTCACGGTAGAATGTAAGCTATATGATATGGAATTGATGATTATGATCTGACATGTGTATGCTCTTTTTAGCAACCCCTTCATGAGCTCGCCTTGCCACATCGAGGTTATCCTCACTGAGAAGGAAGAATCTGTTCCTGCTGCTGCTGGCAAGAAGGTTGCTCGTCTTAACGCTCGTCAATTGGCTCGCAACGCCCGTCTTGCTTAAACAACAAAATTGAGAAATAAAACTTCTCTTTGTATCTTCTTATTCAAGATGTCATAGTACTAGTACCAAGGATGTTTCCAAAGGAGTAGTGGTAGATCGAGATGTAAAATGCATGTTTCATCAATATTCATAATATGATACATGCAAGGGCAAAAGGATGATGGATATTCCCATTTATGATAATGCACCGGTTTTGTTGGGGCAATAAGGGAATAAGGGATTACAAAGAGGATATAACAGTATCCAGATCATGTTCAAGGGAGAACATAAAGTGAGAACATAGGAGAAAAGGTGGTGTGGAGCACGTACAATCACTTTATGCGGGGGATGGATGAATGCACATGCACACATTCAATTCTGTTTGCAATGTCAAATGAAAAAGAAACAAAGAGAATATACATGTTCAAATAATAAATACATCACTTTGACAAGACCAATCAACGAGATGGCCAAACTCTTCAGTGTACACGTTCCACATAAGGAGTGGTTGAAAGGGAATATGAACTTGAACCCTTGGTTTGGATGGTTCCTGTACAAGACGCGGGTCATAATGTGTGGAGGAGAAAGAGGGCGGGTTAAGCATGGTCATGGTTATGTAGTGGACATTGCTCAGACCACTTGTGTCCACATACATGTGCAAAGCCAGGTACCACACGCAACCCAATAGGAGAATGCCAATTACAAAGCACAAGCACTCTAGGATTATATCACAGACACACAATGCTAGATGTGTTTTCTTATGCCCTGTTTTTGCTGATACTTTATCGTAACGATCCCAGTGTTGTGTAGTATGCCAACGTGCATCCTTGACAACGGATGCTCCCACATAAACGTTAAAACAGAGCAAAATGGAGAAAAGCAATCTATCCCGGTCGTTGAGAATGGAACACAGGGGTGGGGATGAACCATTATTATCATACTTACACCAAGGGCAAGCAAGTATGTGTGAGTATGTATGCCCTAAAGGAGAATTATGTGAAAGGATAGTTTCGCACGTGTAGTTATTGTGGTAATGATGATGATAATGATGATGTTGGGTGAAGTGGTTAAAAAGGAAAAAGTCATGAGGGGTTACTAGGGGAAGAAGTATTCTTTTGTTGGGAGATTAATAATCCGTGTGTCTTGATAAGCATGTGTAAGATGTTGATGTGTGCGAGTGCATGTATTATGCGTGGGTGCATGAGGAGATGTATCATAAGAGGGGCACAGTATGGGCTGACTTGGGATTTCTTTGTGCCTGGGGATTCTGCATATAAATAAGCTCGTCAACCCGCATCATACCATTTCTTCCATCCATCCCAGCCATCTTCTTTGCTATTACCCTTGTCCTTTCCCTTTTCATTTTCCCCATTCCATTCTCTTTACTCTTTTTTATTTCGTCAATGATATCGAATTATCCATTCAATTACAGTATCATGAGTTTTGAATCAGTATCTTCCCATTGTGGTGCCAAACAACAGCTTTACACTCCTTGCCTTCGTCAAACCAAGTCGCTTTCAAGTAAAAAGATGGAAAATCATACCATGCCACGCCGCAGTTATTCGAATACATCAGTGTATATGCGTAAAAATCAAGGTAGGAAACAAACCACGCGAGAATTTTATGAGCTTGTGTACTCATCCCCTGTTTTGTATTAATACAGATGATCCTCTTTTCACCCGGAACAAATCCCGTTTACTCCGAACGTTGACCGATCTATTTTTGAAAAGACGCCGTCGCCAGCATGAACCCTCGTGCTGGCATTCACAAACATACACTGTGTATTTGAAGGATGATGACAGTGACATTGGCAGCAGGCCTATCAAGAAAATCAAACGACAACACAAATCACATGCAGAAAATTGGTGGGCTGTGTCTTCTTCACCAGTGCCAGCATCAGCGTTTTGATGAATTATTCATTACCCAAAGATACCCTGGAGGTTCATCTTTTTTCTTCATGTGTTGTAATTAGTCTTTCCATGTTCGTTGTAGACATTTCTCTATCATATTTTCTCTCAACCGCACCCCCCCCACCACACTCCTTTACACAAAAAGTCTTGTTCAAGTTCTTTTGTTCTTCATGCGTCAAAGTATCTTTTTATCATATCATCATTTCGCATCATTAAACAGACCCATCATGCATTATTTCATCTATTAATCAAACAATGTGGCACCCACTTTCTACATTCATACATCTGAAATACACCACACATGCATCTCTTATCTCGGGACAGTTTAGACTCATCCGAACCAAACAAACACAGTAGAATGCTAATTGTATAACATGTTGAATGCATGAAAAATGATCAAGATGATTACAGAGTAATCAAAGGGAAAGAGTGAAGAAGAACAGTCAATGCTATAATATGTGATATAAAGAGATGGAATGATGGTCTTGTGTGCAATGAGGATTGGGAGTGGGGGGGAAGGGAATAGTAACAAGATGAAAGGAGTATATGATATTCTAAGATGAATCATCCAACAGCCGTGTTCGTTCATCAGGTTCATTATGATATTTCTTGTTACGCGTCGTCAGCTTAAACCACCATTTGCCAGGTTCCTTGAAAGAGGTAATCGGATGTTGTTTTTGTGTATCTGGTTCTGCCGGTAATAATGCCGAATCATCCATTTCTGCCAAAGAAGCCATGTAACCAGGTTGCCACGAGATGATCAGCACTCCACCTATAAGGATGGCAATACCGAACAGGACAGCAACCATCTGCCACCACACCAATCGTTCCCATTGATCATAATAAACCAATCCATTGAATAAGCATGACACGTTGAATGAACAAAAGTTCAAAGGCACCAGAATGATTGTGTCACATAGGCGAATACCTCGGTTCAGATAATAGAGCTATTATACAAATGACATGAGTTGAATGCAAGTAGTAGCAAGGGGGGAAATGTTTGTATTACCTGAAGTACAGCAGTGAAAATCAGGGCAAGGACCAGGACCCATGTAAGAGGATAAATGAATTGATTGTCGTCACCGAATACTGAGATAAGTAATAGTTCTAATCCACTCTTGGCGAATAACATTGCTTGACTACTGATATTGGCACCAAAGACACCATAACTACAAGAAGAATAAGTCAGTATAAAAGATCAAAGGAGGTGCAGGTGTGCGTGTGAGGGAGGAAAAAGGAGCATGATCCAATTTAGCAATGTGTGTGTGAAGCTCACCTGATTCCCAACCACATTTTCAGGTCCGTACGGCCATAAATGCTACCTTGCATTGGCAAGGATGGAGGTGCGTGTTCCATTTTGTAATCGATAATATGTGTTGTCAATAATCCCAGGCAAATAAAGGTTTCAATGATAGTAAAGTATGCAATAAAGCTTGGTCGTTTGTATAATCGAATCAAATCTTCAAGTGAATGATTGGGTTCTGGTACAACACCAAATCCAGCAACGAGCCCAGCACCCAGAACAATCAGCATGGTACCTGCATAGAAATAATATATATCATATAAATAAATGAATGATACATACAACATATACAATACTTACCGAGTACAGTCTTTAATGTAAATGGATCCCCTAGCACCAGTTTGGCAAAGATAGCGTTGAATACAAGTCCAATGGCACCAACAGGGGCAAGAATGACAATGGGGAGGTAACCAATGGTACATGACGACTGTACAATGTTGCTAAGGGTATAAATGAGGAATCCAGAGAGCCACAATGGTCGTTTATAAAATGGGAGACGACCATCGATGCCGAGTTGTTGCTCAACCAGATGTGCTCGTCGTTGTAAGGAAATGCCAAAAGCTTGAGTCATACTGGCCAGCAGTGCAATGGTGAGAGGACCCCATAGCGATTTCGGTTCGTCTATTGCCGAGGCAGTGGTTGAATATAAAGAGTCCATGTAGAGTAAAGAATATTGGAGTAAAAGAACAAGGAGAGAGGCCTGTGTCTTTTTGTTCGACCATTGTCGGGAATTAAGACTCGCTGTTTTTAGCAACATGAGTTATATTAGGCACTCATGATAGTCTTTGTCAATAAATGTGACCCCATCATGGTCAATGGTTTATACTCGGAATATACCCGGGAAGTTCTTGAGATTAATACCATGAGATCATGAATTGTATGAAATGAAACGATCAACATGAAATGTGATGTTAGATATCCTTGCATAGATGATATGCCTTAATTAAATGAAGCACGGCTGTTGTGTGACACGAACAACATGGCGTCAAACTATAGCAACCTTGGATGCAGAGAAAACCAAATATGTAACGTTGTTATTATCACGATCCAGACCGAATCAATGAAATTCTGCATAAAAGAGGATGAATGAATACACTTGTGATGTGATCGCATGCTCAAAAAAGGGGGTCACAATGGATGAACACAAGTAATATTTAAAGTGATATCGTTGATTTCGTTGATTTACATGCACGACAACAAATGTACATTATGTGATGTCAGTGGAAAAGGTATAACAGGCTATGGTACATGTGCTAAAATGATAAACTAGTGGAAGCTACTCGAATATACATTCATTCTGAAGAGGGGATTCACGTCGATGGGTGCCTTTGACAAAAGGATCTTTGCGACGAGTAAGGAAACCTCTTGGTTTGAGTGGACTAAGTAACTTTAGATGTCGTATCATGTTGAGTTCGGCTACAATGATTCGAAGATGATCGGGATTAGAACGGGTATCTCGGAGGTAAGTATTTGTTTCTGGGTTGAAGCGTGGTTGTGTAGTGGCTTCTGAACGTCGTCGTTGTAAAGGCGGTCGACGAGGAGGTGGTGGCATGGGTATCAATCGATGAGGTGGTGGTAGTGGTTTTTTAGGTGTCACCAATGATCTCTTCAACTTGGCAAGTGTTTCTACCCATCGCATATCATTGTCTTCTCGTGGTGGAGATGTTGACAAGACACATGAGGATGTTGTTGATGTAGATGGTGTCTGCGACTTGGAGTATGACGTGATCGAGTGTCGATGTACAATAGCAATGCCTTCGGTTTCACCTTCATCCTCGCCATCATGTACCGATGATCCTGTGGCGCGCAAGCTATCATCTTCTTCATCTTCATCTTCGTCTTCTTCTTCATCTTCATATCCATTGTCATTGATGTTATGACTGAGAGAATGAACCATAATAGGACCAGTAGGAGTAGTGCGTGGATCGCTTAAAGAGGGAGGCGGCATATGTAATGGTAGGACTTGAGTAAAGAAATCAGCAGAAAGGAATGTCGAGAAAGGATCTACCTAATAATATGATAAGCGCATGATTCATGCTGTGTTAATAGCAGGGAATGAATATACTATACACACGCTCACTCATTTACATACTAATTCTTCTTCGTCAGGTAAACTTTCTTTACTATCAACCACAATCCAGTTTTCCACATGAGACATTCTTTGTTGAATCCTCGCCTTATCGTTATTGGATGGTGATCGATGATGCTTATTTTTCTTTTTACGCTTTTTCAATAAAGGCGGAATAGCTCCATAAGGTTTAGGTGCCTGTGCTGCAAGTTGTCGAATGAGCTCATTAGAAGAAGTGATTGGATCCCTTGACATGAGTGGCATTGCAAGTGGTTCAGAGCGAGCACTGGATACAAGAGTTAACATAGCTCAAACAGAACAGTGTGCTGTTGGGAAGAAATGAGAAATAATCGATACGGTTAAGGATCAAGGAATAAAAAAAGAAAAAAAGAAAGGCGTATATGACGGGATGAACATTGTGCATTGGATATGGGCCCAGGTGATCTCTTTGTCATACTTGTTCACTACAACCTGCACTTGTCATCATTATTCGCTTGTTATACGTATGCATTATACCACATGTCACCCCCTTTCCTTCCCTTGTCTTATCACGTTACCTTTGAGTGTCACAATGGTATTTCGAAGAGTTATCATCATCATGAATGATGGCGCATTGTCAGTGTCACAGTCTTCTCTAAAGTTCCCACAAAGTGGGGTGACAAACACAACCCATGTTCTTTCCATAGTCTTGTACAGAATTGGGGATATGTGTTTATGTTCTAAGTTGCCTTTTTGCATGTTTCCTCCACAAACACTAAATCTCAACTGTTTCATCTTTTTATTTATCATTTAAGTTCATTCACTCGAAGCACACGTCGGTTGATGCCACCCGATGCTGAGAGATGTATTGCCTGTCAGATACACATCCACCTCACGTGCACATTCTCTACCTTCATACAATTAGTGACTGGCCATGATGGCAAATCCCCAATTGCATACATATCGGGTATCGATGTTGCATTTTGTTCCTTGGGTGTCTCATTATTAGAACGTGCATCTTTCTTGACACCCAATTGCTGTAAAAAGTTTTCTTCAGATACATGGAACACGCGTTCAAAGTACTATTAGGCTCGCTTGAAATAATTGCTCTGGTCCTCGACACTCTTTGCATAATTCTACAAGCGATCATTCATTGCATCCTTATGCTACCCAACACTCGCACACCCTGATATCTTTGACATGAATTTATGATCCTTGACCAGCTATTTCGATAATAGATATTGCTGTAATATCTTGGAACGTTGCCAAATGCCTTGTGTTCGTATCAATTCCAAATATTCTTGCATATTGTGGATTATCTCGGGTGGGCGCGGAACTAACTCAAAATTGACGACCGACTTGCAGTGGTACTGCAGTACCGATGCAGTCATTGCTTGTATTGTTATCACCAATCACTACAGCATGCATGTTGTTGGCTAATAAATAATGACCATTCAATATCAAGCAAAGGTTTATTGTTTGGTTGTAGAAATTCCATTGCAAAAGTAAACGCCATCGCTATCACATCCTGGAATTGTTAGGTCGCGTGGCCATGTTGCACCAGTAGCTACAATCACCGCATTATTCTCGGCCCGTAACTGTTGTGCGTCTATGTCTGTACCCACGTGTACATTTGGCACCAATACAACGCCTTCGGAAGCCACAAGTCGATCCGCTGTTGCACCATTTTTTTCTTTTGTCTAGCTTCATATGCGGAATGCCATACATCAACAATCCTCCCATGCCATCATTAAGGTCGCACACTACCACAGTATGGCCTACCTTGTTGAGTTGATCAGCCGCTGCAAGTCCTGCCGGACCAGAACCGATAATGGTAATTTTTCGCCTTTGCGCATCTCAGGTGGACTGGGCTCGATTCTATTCCATCTTGCTCATAAGTATGATCAATCATGGTAGCTTCAATGCTCTTGGTATTGCAAGATGCAATGGTGATTCATTTATCCCTATCCCTAGGTAAAACGCTTAATCACAAGAGACTAGAGTAAAATTATAAAGATAAAAAGTTAGATACATATGCATTGACGAGCATTATAAACTTTACCATATGTATGACAAGTAACTTTATCATCTTTCTAGTTGTTCTTGTAAATCAACTCATTCCTTTTTGGAATGATGGTGGTAATGAAACATTCGCACTCTGACTGACAAAGAGCAGCACAGCACAATCCATGCAACATGCACCTTGCTTTCGTGCAATATGCTTGTGCTATGCAATGGTTAATTTCTTCCCTCTGATATCCTACGCATTAAGATAGGATTCATTTTGTGCCTGTATTTCCTATATCCATGCATTATATCGAGTCACCACCAAGTTGCTTACTCGTCTTGCACGCTATGCTTCACATTCTTCAATCACCTGCTCCAATTTCTTTCCAACTGCTGATGTTATTGGTTGCACAATGTTAACTCGTTGTTTCTAAAGCATATATCGATACTCGATTGGCATAGCTCTGATAAAAGGTGTAAATAACTTCCAAAGCCATCGAGTGTACTTCAAGTGTAATACCAGATGCAGCAGTATGTATGATTACAATGTTCTTCAATACGCTCATACACTTGTTGATTTCTTCGTCGTTGATCATTTCCATTCCCCCGTTCGCTTGAGATCAAGCATATAACATAAGCAATACCATCTGAATGTGCCAGCTGCAAAGTGAAAACCTGTGTCACGGAGAATAATCACACAACCACCTGTCATGTACTCGCATCCATGACGACCAACAGCAACAGCACCCAAACTGCGTACACAAGTGTTCAGCAGCCACACCACGGGAAAATATCTTCCCAGTTCTCACTTGTGGAACCGTACAAGCATACATTGCCCAGAATGACACTATCATGTGTTTTAAGAATATGTGACCTTGGACAATACATTTGATTAGACTACCTAGTAGTCCCTTATTGACATAGCCATCACGGTCATCTTTGAGCTCAAAAAATGATGCTTAAACAAATTCATACTCCAACACATTGCCTTGTCGATCTATGAAATCGCACGTGAATGGTATCACAATATGACAACTGTGCTCATCTGAATCGCTTGGACACGTGGTACGAAAGCGTAGCACGCACAGCACAGTCTGTGTTCACAATCTCAGCCACTCGATCATCACATGATCCTTGCTATTGCAGGATCATTCTCATCCAGCAAGGTTATAATCCAATCGATTCTAGAAACGATGCTGTTGTTTCAAAGCATGATATAACTACACTAGTGAATAGTAATATATGTACAAATGTAAGAGAAACTAGGGAAAGACCAAATTCGCAGATCTTGGCAACTTTTGAAGGATCTCTTTGCCTGTCAAAGCTCAAGTCACTTTCTCAATGATACCAATTCCTATTTTGGGCTTGAACATTGGGGATCATTTCTGAACCCGTTGGTGATAACGTAATCAACAACATCCTTTCAAATATGCAATATTGATGTGTGAATATCTGGGCTCACAAAGAAAGATGAAAGTGCATGATCTGATGAACTCGGTGGTACTTTATTAAAGCGTCTAATAGCACAATTGATTGTTTCCACGCAGCTGCCTAACCAAATTAGAGTAGGTGATAGCATCCATCATCAGCTTGGATGATGCCATATCTTATATCCATTGATATGGTGAATGAAGAATTGCTCATTATAAGACGGGCTTGGAAAAACAAATGTATCAACAGCGACTACATGGTACTTTCCATCAACGTATTAGACTTGGAATGTCATGATGAATGGGATTCAATCAAGTGCAACGTTGAGAAATCCTCAGCAAGGATGGATTATGCTACGTGGATATGGCTAATCAATACGAATAGAGGATGCCATTGACATTATAGTTCACGTACATTATCAAAGGCGTTTCACAACCATGGGTGATACACAATAGTTGAATTAAGACACCCAGCGACTATCGTGTACAGCATATTTCCTTATCAGCACGTCGCTCGTTGAATCATTGTGTCGAAAGTGCAGGACTATTGCTATTATGCAAGGCTATACTTGAACACAGCGAAGGACATTTTTCAGCAAGCATAAAGCGCTGACAACAGAAGCAATTGCATTACATTCCCGATTAGACATATTTTAATTGGAATGATTTATCTTGACATAATAACAATGTGGAATAATCAACATAAAATGAAAGGATCATGGTTGGAGGCAAGAGGGAGATTTTTGCATTGGGGATAATGATGTTGAGTATCAGACAAGTAATTTTGGATATTCGTATGGATGCATATCATCATCAGGATAATATGGAATACTGCTACCATTGTGGATAACGATGATGACGAGAGTATTGTGAGGTGGTCATTGAATGCTGAACGGATGCTTCATTGTGGCATGCACAATGTGCCAATAGATACAGGCTGGGAACCGAGCCCAAGAAGGTGATGCCCAAAGTTGCATTGCCTGATCAAGAAACTATATCAATAATAACATCATCACTCTCTCGAAATGAAGAACACGATCTCATCTTTAGACACTAGACACTTTCAGGCACACTGGTTAATTTTGGCCTACAACTAAGGTTTCTGTATCACAAATAACTGAGATACAAGAGATTTCATTTTCTTATAGCGCAAGTGATCAGTATATGATGGTGATTGGTGATTGCTCTTTGCTTGATAGTGCCGACAATACAAGCCGAAGGCTGAATGTAATGCATGGTTACACACATCCATAGTTGACAGATTGCACCAATGGATTATGAAAGGGTTGTTTGCTCTTTTTATGATGAACATGTGATCCATTATAACAACAACAATGAATCATGTATTCTTCCATATTTGGTGCGTGCTGGTGGCATACTTGGGTTGTACAAGCTGGTTGAGCTGCATATAAATAATTGAAAAAGCGCTCGGAACCAGTTAGTGTCACTTTGGTCCACAGTAAAATAGCTTAATCACGAGATATATATAACACGATGATAAAACATCAAGTTGTAGTTTATTCTTATTGATAGGATATTGCTGATTGTCTACATTATATGCAGCTGCTATAATAAGCGGGGTGGCAGTGAATGACGTGTGCTTAAAATGAAGGAAGGCGACAGGAACGAAGAAAGAGCACCGTCCTTCCTCTTTCTCCAGTCGTGTTGCACAAAGGTAAGATCAACTCCATTTAAAGAGGTACAATTGCACTCACTGTTGCCAATGCCTTCAATGCACAGCGTTAATTGGGTGAACAGGTCACACGATCCGTGGTCAAAGGGCAAGGCTTCTTTCGAATCTCATGTAACAACAAGCGCGCGTGATCTACTCATGACTCGAGCTTCATTTCAATGCCGCAGGTATGTTCGATCGTTGCACTTGTTTTATTCTTCACATTTACACATTGTGACACTAAAAGTCCGTGTAGGTTGCTGTTCTCTCGTTTATTCAAGAGCCATGGTCTTCATGTGTATCTTTGTCCTCGTTGTACATAAGGAGGTGTCACAACACTACTTTACATTGCTATTTTTGGGTACGTTGAGGAGACGGGCATATTGTATGGTTGACTTGTTATCTTACGATGCGTTTATTATAGGTTGCGCACGTTGGGTATGGATACTCATGGAGGAACAAGGCGATGATCTCAAGCAAGAAAGTTGGGCATGATCTCGTGGGTACATATCGCATACAATTTACAAATCAAATACGTTTTATTAACGAGCCTTGCAATAATATAGTAGCAGCACAAGTTCCATGCCATGGAGATCGAGTTGGTTCAGGCAAAGAACGCAATTGTTGTGCGATCTGGCAAAGGTAAAAGTTCTCAGTCAACGATTGTTGCATGCAAGTGTACTTATACAAGTGACATTAGGATCTGGAAGGCTTCTGCTTGGTTGTATTATTATTGGTTGCACGTCAAGGATGTCAT
>PTRB01000006.1:129845-158236 GCA_025094155.1 Lichtheimia hyalospora FSU 10163
TATGGATTGGTACATTTGGCATTCGTTTCTATCACTTGTTATTTCAGTGGTCATACAAGCATTGTTCCAAGGGATTCAATAGCATCTGCTGGTATGTTACTTTCGGTACTCTTGTGATCATCGAGATTGAAGTATCATTCTAATGCATTTGGTTGTGAATTTTAGATGGAACAATGCAAGCAACGCGTGTTATTGCACGGTATGTCCCATCAACCCACTACCATCAAAGATAAGTACCATTCAAGTGATACATATGAATCCATGTTTGCTGATCACCACGTATCTTTCCTAGATGAATCATGCAACAATCAGGAACTTGCCTTTGGTGGCACTAAGTGTATCCTGTGAAGCTCATGGCGGGCATTGTCATGTATCCATTTGGTACCGTGAAAACCAACGACCAACGTTAGGCCTTTGGATGAATTTCTCTGCAACAAGAAAGCAATTTGGTGACATCAAGATAATGGACCATCTTAAGACTGTGATTGTCAGCTACCATTTCAATGCTCTGGAGAAGAGCTATCAGCAGCTGGTGTCGTCATTGGAGCCATAACAATCTTCTTCCTTTCGGATCTCAATCTTCAAGTACCAATATGGATGCGCTGGATGTTTCTCGACAAGTCAATATCTTCATGTGTACTTAAAGGCCAAGACCTGGATTATACTTGTGCCTACGCTATTTGTGATGCATGATGTGTCTCTGACGCCAACCAAAAAGATCGCTTGATGGCAGCAACTACTGATATGGTGAATACTTTATTTGTTATGGGTAGAATGGGATGGTGCTTTGCTCTATGGTGAAGGATCGTTGGAAGCATGATTTATGTGCGACAGTGTGGTCTGCCCTATCTAGGCCCTATCATTTGCATTTGAGGATTACTGCCTTAACCATTGGAAGTGAGTCTGTCATCGGCGACCTGGGTAGATTGGGAGTCATGTATTGCAAGTAGTGGCAGGTGGTGGAAGGAGTTGTTGATATATACACTCGTATGGATGGGTCGGCCACTGTGGGCTTGGGATGCTTCTTGTGTCCTTTTATCAGACCGAACAAGTTCAGCCCATTCGAGTGTAGCACCTAGAATAGTTCTCTTTAAATGTTAGACTTTATAGCATATAAAGCATGGCACGTTGATATATAACATATATGAAATAAGCATAATATCGTCCGAGTCAAAGCATTTCGTGCAATTAAGAAAGAACAATGTATCTCAAGCTATATCCTTTACTATGCGATCATACATTTGTGAAAAGTAACAATCATATCTAACCTCTTCCTTCATCGTTGCCAACAATATCACCCACAGCTTTCTTTTGGCACAATCAAGCAATGCGTTCAAGTTGTTATGGCGAATTTCAATTAGCTGGATAACCACCTTGATTCTCTTTAACATGCATTTCCGATTAGGTGAAATGTCATATTGATGATCCACATATGCTGTATGTGTATAAGGTACAATAAGCTTCCTTTTCTTCCGTAGACCGCAAGTACATCGTCTCATGTTCTTACATTATGCTTTGCTTTGATCTGATTTAGACATCGGATACCATTTTGCAGATAAATCGCCAATTGCTGGCATGTTTTCTAGCTCTATCTTTTTCCCACTCCTGATTCATTGTCGTTGTGGTCATTGTACTTTGTCAATCCATACGGCATTCTTGTACCTGATGATATTCTAATTCCCCTTTCTCCATGTTTGTACTTTAGTGCCCAACAATCCATTTGAATCATGATTTATATTCACAATAATAAATGTTTGTACTAAACAATGACTAGCTATGATACGTATAATGACTATCTATATATCACCAATGAAGCGCTATCTGCAGCAGTTTCATTCAGCGCCATGCAGCAAACAAGTATACCATGTCCATGAAACAAGCATTGATCATGTGCCTGCATCTTTCCATCCTCGTCTTACTGCTGTATAATCCATCATCTCATCAGGAACGATTAGCTGTCAAGGAACAGCATTGGTAGAGCCTTGTGTACTACATATCGTGCATGAAAGGCGCGTCGATAAAACATATGTTGTCAAGTGCTTCCAACCATAGGCTTGCAAATCGCCTTGACACCCTTATCAAAACAAGGTCATTCAGCGTGTTCAAAGTGCCATTGCTGACAGTGGGTTGTTGAAGAGTTACAGTAGTAAATATATGCTCATGAATGCAATGCTGTACATGGTTCTTGCCGTAGCTAATCCTTTGCCAATGCTTCAACCTGGTGGTGCAAGTGTGTGTGTGTGTGTGAGATTTGGGAGTGAAAGAGATGTGAACCTGCTGCGTTCTAAATCAAGTCGGCATTTTTGGATTCCAAGCTACACTGATTTCTTTAGTGTGCATGCATGCATACGATCAACGCTCTTCATAACAATCTATATCTATCAGCAAAATAAATAACTATGCTGTCTACCATAAAACTCGTTGGAATGATTCACGTTCCATTAAAAAACCATGAGATGCAATATAATGAAATTCAAATCACTCGCATGATCGTTCACAAAAGAAGGATCGATCACGTGCAATAAACTGTGGATTTTGGGTGTCAACATTCAGGAAAAGTGAAAAGAGCGTGTGCGCCATTGGAGAAAATTCTAGGGATGTATCGACACATTGACGTAAATGATTTGCGTTAGAGCATGGTACACATATTGATAACATTGACTTGCATGGATGCATAATAGAGTCTCATAAATATGTGACGATGTCACTTATGAGAACACAGATAATGTCAGTTGCTTGATCGATAGTTTGTACTATTGATATCGATGAGATTCATATGAAATGCTTCCACACTAGAAGAGGTTTTGTAGCAACGATGAAACGAAGGTTGAAGGCTGAAGCTTTACGATTTTCCCATAAAGATGATGAGCTCATTTGGAAAAGTACTATCCACATTATTGATTGAACATATTCTCATATAATGAGAACCAATCAACACGATACGTCATATAAGCTTCATTTGTTTTCTCCTCTGGTTTATAAACGATGCAAATCGGATAATTATGATGACTATCCATTGCCATATGGCACAATGGAGCCCCGATCATCGTCATGTAACACAGAGCTAAAAAAAAGTGGTGTTCATGCCGCTCATGAAAACTGCGACATGGGGCAAAAACTGTGGATATAGAAAGTTTATTCCTACAGAGCACACAGATCGGATTCTCCAAAAGCTTGTCAATAGTACAATTTGTACAGCAACTATATCCACTCGAGAATGAACAGGAAGAGAAGAATAGATGCGTCATTCTCTCGAGATGAGTGCTCATGGACAAGAAAGAAAGTATATCCAAAGTTACAACTGTGAGAGGGTAGAGCAGGGGGAATATAGATGCTTTTTAATTAGTGAGTTGAACTTTAGTGGCTTCAGATGCTGTTGCTATTTGAAACGCTTGTACTGCTTGTGACAAAGGAAAGCTATTGATCATGTGAGAATTACACCACCTGCAACATGGTATGTCGACCTTACGTGTGTGAGATGAGACATTTCACATTAATTCGTCCACTGGTGACGAGCTCGATAGCGCGTGGATATGTATGATGATGCCTATTACATGATGGATCTTTAGCATCATTACTTCAACAATGGCGTAGTCCTTTTCCAGTTCTTGTTATTTAATGAGCATTACCTGTGAACACCGCGTAATGTTACATCACGTAGAGCAAATGCACTGACTGGTACTGTTTGGTCCGCTTGTCCAATCCCCACTCGACAACATGTGCCACCAAGTTTGGTTGTCGTGATTGCAACTCGCAGAGCCAGCTCTTTTCCGCTACAATCAATAGCACAATGCGTCCCACCATCAACATCTGCATTAATCTTTTGAACAATTTCCTGCTCATTCCATTTTGGATCCAGTGTTTGAACATAATCAGCACCTAGATGGAGAGCCATATCAAGTGGTTCATCTGGAGCACCAGCAACAACCACAGGGCTGATACCAGTAGCCTTGGCTACCATCAATGTCAATAAACCAAGCAGGTTGCATCCAGTAATAAGTAATGACTCGCCAAATCCAATCCCTGCACGATCGATGCCTGCAATGGCTACTGAAAGTGGATCCAACATGGCTGCTTCTTGAAACGTGATTGTATCCGGCAATCTTTTCAAGAGTTTCATGTTATTAAGCAACTAGCTTTCCTTTTTTTACTTGCCTGTGCAACCAATCTGCAGGGTGTGTGACGTATTGAGCACAAATCCCATCGTAAGGTGGCATTCCTCGAAAACAGATTTGCATACACAAGTTGTATCGACCATCCAAACAAAAGCTGCATTGTGAACATGGCACTCCTCTTTTCAACCATGTTAGTTACTGATACCTTATATTATACAATGCACTTACGCTTCAATCGCTACACGGTCACCAATCTGAAACCTTTGCTGCACAGCTGAGCCTACTGCAGTAATAATACCTGCCCCTTCACAACCGAGTAATTGAGGGGCAAACAATGGCATATTGCCTGTGTATCCTGTTCTCCATAGCTGGATATCAAGGCTACTTATGCCCACTGTCTTGATATGTATTTGCACTTGGTCAGCTTTGGGAGATGGTATGTCGAGTGTGGCAAGACGCAAATGTTGTGCACTGTCAAGCATTAATCCTTGGTTCTTTGTCTTTTCATGAGGAATGTCATATTCTGGATGATACATGCTCAAAGGCATAACTAATGAAGATGAGTGGTGGGAAGAGAGCGTGTGGAAAGGGGAAGAAAGATCAAAAATGATGGTTGTTATCGATTTGACAAAAACAACTGTACATGTCTTATCAAATCCAATCAATTCGATTACTACAGAAAGTAGAAATGTGTGCTTGCATACATGATCAGATGACTCCCACTTGCTCTGTTTTAAGTTTAGCTGGGCAACCTAAGAGTTGTATTTCTTTGTTGCTTTTTCTCCACACAATGTGCACTTTTCATTACACATTTATTCTCATTACTGTCGATCTTCATCATAATACACACACACACAAAGGCACAAAGAAAGAGAAAGAAAGCATCCGACTTTTATATTATTAATGTAAATAATGATGGTGGTGAGGATACAATGCTACGTGTGTCTACACAAACATAATGAAATGCGGGGTTCATTGTCACATTCTGAGTCGGTTGGCTTATGAGGTGATGATAGCTATAACGTCGATCCTCCCGTTGACACATACCTAATGCATTCCGATCACTCAAAGATCAATAGGGTATTGCTGATCAATGCGATCGTCGTTATTGTAAGCATCATCTTGAGTACTAGATTGATCGCTACTATCACTTTTTGAGGAACATTTCACTTTCAGAGCCTAAGTCGAACGAATGGATAGATTACGTTGACTAGCGTTGTTGAATGAGATTAGCAAAACAAAAGGAGCAAGTTGCAGGGTGAAGTGGTTGGGTGGGGGTAAATGCGGAAAAAAGAGAGGGCGTGTGTCGGATCAAACAAGTAACAGTTACAAATTCAATGTCAACGTGGGGATATCGCTTATACGCCCTTCCGACCATTATGTTTGAATAATTTGAACAATGGATGATAATCGATTCCTGGTAACCATGCCGACCATTGGACCTAATCCTATTGTAGCACGTTTTTACATCTCCTCTTAAATGGTGTGTCACTTGATCCGGTTCCTAGAAAGCAGAGTTTTGTTTCTGTTTTCTGCGATGTTTGGGAATAGACACCCGTCATATCTCCTCATCATCTCGATTTTCAATCAACCGTGAGAGTAATGCGTGAACAATGCACCATGCATCGTCCTATTGCGTATCACATAAAGCAAACGAATACTGTGTTTGGGTTTGGGTTGGGGGAGATGATGAGATAAAGAAGGAACAAGAAAGCTACTTTCAACGTCATAATCTACTGGATATGGCTAATCCAAGCAAGGAAAATATCCTGAAAGTGATATCACTGCATTATCGATAAAAGGGGTCGGAGGAGCAACAACAAGCTAGATACGACGACGATGATGCAAATAAAACCGTGCAATTCAAAGCAAGACCACACCCAGCACTACTTTCTCTCTCTCTTATCATTATTTCTTGTTTCTGAAACAACATGTCAACTAGTATTCCGCTTGAAGTGATCGATTGTATCCTTGACCATGTGGATAATGCATCCTTGGTTCAACTATGCGGAACGACCCGTAGTTTTCGTACAGCAGCATTACCACGTTTAATTCGACAATTCCTCTCTGGTATTCATATACGCTTATGGATCGAGCAACATGGTCATATTGGCCATCGACCACTCGATTTTGTATGGGATGCCATTAGTGATACCAACAATCGGCTTGTCTTTATTCCGAGCAAACGATCGAAGGAAACCATGTGCTCTTTTTCAATATACGACAAGGACACCTGCTCTCCAAGTCCACCACCCATCATTGATGGATTGACAATGGTTCTACCAGATACCAAGACCATGCAACGTAAAATTGAAAGCACTGCATACCAAAAGGATAATCAGATATTCATCGCCCTGATGACAAATGATTGTACAAAGAAGGAATATCATGCTACAGTTAAACACCCTTCATGGTCTTTACATTATACCACTTGGATCGATCCTAAAGATAACAAACAAGTCCTTTGTCCTCAATCATTTGAATGTGATTGGAGTTTACCATTGGATATGTCTCTTAAGTCATCATCATAGAAGATCCACATGCATCATTTATAATAGAGTCGAATAAAAAAAAAAGTGAACATCCAAGATAAAGTTTGGCACGCTTTGATGTATGGGTGGGTGTTTGTGTGCAGAGTTTCATACGGATTGACCCGATACGCCGCACAACCTTCTCTTTCTTTCCATAATCATCACCACCAATCCCCACCTTTGTTCTCACACTCACACACACGCATACTCTTACACAACCTCTCTCGCAATGAAGCGCATCGCAACACACGCTGGCACCTGGTACTCTAACTCAAGTATGTTTTCACTTGTCACAATGGTGTTTGTCGGCATAATCTCATTGTCATTGACTAGAACCACGTCTACATCAACAGCTAGACGGATATCTTGCTGCTGTTCCGGAGCAAACTACTCACGGTGAAACGTTTCCAGTTGCAGGAACTCGTGCTATTATCGCACCGTATGTTGGCTTCTTTATTCAATGATATACACCACTGATTATTACGCATGTATCTAGTCATGCAGGATACAGCTATAGTGGTCCTACTGCTGCTTATGCATACAAATGTGTGGATGTATCCAACATGTGAGGAAAAAGGGAAACCACCATTGATGTGTAGGACACTGACATATTGGCTAGTAAACGCGTATTCATCCTTGGACCATCACATCATGTTTACCTTGAATCCTGTGCATTATCGCAGTGCGACAGCTATGAGACTCCGCTAGGTGACCTGATGCTTGACAAGGAAGGTATGGGTCATTCAACATGCTAAGTATGTGTGAGAGTGAGATGATTCACATGTGTTTTCGTTTTAGTCATACAAGAACTTGCTGGTACAGGCCACTTTTCTCAAATGTCCAAGAGTGTGGATGAGGATGAACATAGCATTGAAATGCATTTACCATACACAGCCAAGATATTTGAAGGGTAAGTGAAGACGAGGGATGAATAATAAGGATGATAGTAACAATATACCTATAGCAAACTAGATCAAATCAAGATTATACCGATCATGGTTGGATCCATTAATGAAAGGAAGGAACGATTGTATGGCGAATTACTTGCCAAGTATCTGGTGGATCCTCAAACACTGTTTATTGTATCATCTGATTTTTGTCATTGGTACGTGTTTCTTTCTGCAAAAAACGACAGGTTTATTGACGATAAACAAAAGGGGTCTTCGTTTCTCATATACAGAGTATCGATCTGAACCAAGAGCACCACTCACTTCTTTGCGATCCTTACGCAACGCAACCATCGCTGACCATATGCCCATCTACAAATCAATCAGTGATCTCGACCATGAAGGAATGGAAAAGATTGAAACACTCGATCATGCAGCGTTTTGTCGATATTTACAAAATACCCACAACACAATTTGTGGTCGCCATCCGATTGGTGTTCTTATGAGTGCCCTTGAAACGATAGATAAGGAACGACGTATTCGGTTCATCAAGTATGCTCAAAGTAACGAATGTCAAGATGTCCGTGATAGTAGTGTTAGCTATGCTAGTGCCTACACCTATATTGCATTGTAATACAACAAGAGTCTGGAATACATATATCATGGGATATGAATTCACACACCCACACACATCATCACCTCTGATTGTCATACGTGCATTGGAATGACTTGTGACCGCTTATACACAATGATCGCCCCCTCATGGAATAAAGTGCTTTAATCGAGAAATGATATATACAATGGAAAATGTCATCAAGGGTGTGAATTGATGTACATGTGACGATAAAAGGGTGCTTGTAGAAGTGAGTAATATATGTGCAAATAAAGATAATCAAGTGTCAGACATAAAATCCATGTCATCTTCATCGTTATTATCATCCAATGGATATGATTCAGTAGTCATTTGCTGTTTTGTCCTTGCTAGAATGGTCATCTCAATAACGTGATCATCAGAAGAGGACGACACCATCATGAGAGCTGCTTTCAGATCCTGCTGAGCCTCGTCAAATAGATCAGACCATGTTCTTCCAAAGTAAACATCCTCATCGCTGTCAGTTGATAATATTTGGTTGAGATATTCTTGCTCTATGATTCTTGCTTCTGATACACTCGAAGATGGTAGTTTTGTTATTGTATCTTTGATGATTGGTGCAGCATGGATTGTGGTTGTCGTGGTAGCAAGCAGTACAAGTGGGAATAATATATACATAATAAATGTGTCGCGATGATGGGAAAAAGAACAAGAAAGAGAGATCGAGAGCAACTCATGTAGCTTATTTATGCAAATCTCCTTTTTCAAACGCAGGACGAGAACCCACGACTTTTTTTCTCTTACCAATGGCATCACGCTGTCAGATAAACAACGTTCACGGTTGTGTAGTGTGTGTACCCAGATCACTTCTCCTACACATATGGGTCATTTCCTCGATCAAACAAACCAAAATGACCAGTGGCACCCTGGTATTGCTCTTTTTGTTGTTCCTTTTTGTTTGTCATCTCATTCCACAGTATGGTCACACAACAGGGCGTGCGATTACACATCATGCAACTGTATGGAAACATTTACGAGATCCCAACAAAACAGCAACATATCTTGTACATACGATTCACCAAATAAAGTGTTTTCGGCTTTTTTCAACCTTGCGCTTTGCATGTATTGAAACACCCCACCTCGTAATATTACCTTGCATAATTGCAAAACTCATGTGCTCTAACGTCATACCAGATAGCTTGTTTACTGCATCATGACTCGTTTTGTCAATGCCAACCCATCAGCGCTTGTAATTGATGATGACAACAGCAAAGGTGCCATGCTCTTTGTTTTCTACCTTCTTTAGGCTGCACATGCCTAATTGGCTGAATACCAACTTTTGTAGTTTTGTGACACACACAAGGATTGGATCCGCGGTATATAACTTTCCACTCAGAGTAAATCCGAGGAGGTGGGTAAGAAAGACAAAGATGCACACGCTCATTGTGTACTTTTCTTTTTCTTTTGTCAACAGTGATCATTATCATCACCATCATCTTGCCCCTGGCTTACTCCCATCACATGAACATGACAATGATCCACGCCTTGACAGGGCACAACGATCCCAACACCAATACTTGTTGACCAACACAAAGAGCGAGTCATGTGCATTCGTAGATGCAGCAACGAGGAGCTGATATGTTTGTTTATCTGCACCATCATACTACTACTACACCATCTCAGATTTAAGGATAAATGATATCGGTTGTAGGGGTAAGCGGGTTGATTATAATTTTATGGAGCATCTATTTCCCGTACAAAAAAGACGAGCTTAAATCAAATGTTTATGTGTATAGGCATGCGATGAATATGATCATACGAATCATAAAATAATCCCATAACACAGTAAGGGTATCGCAAGGTTAGATCTATGCTTAGAAAATCTGAAAAGTACTAGGCAACCTACTGACGATCCAGTCGCGGCATAGCGCGGTATCTGACAGTAAGGTCATGTATCATCATCATGTGCTGATTTTCACCATGTGTATTTGTGCTTCTCGCTTATACAGTACCCAGGCGTTCTATGTGATTGTCATACATCATCTTGATGTTTGCGATACAAGTCTATCACCTCTCTCCAAGGAATTGGAGCTCAAAATGCTTTCATGTATTTTATTCATGAATATATTACATCTCTGAACACAACGGACCAAATGTGAGTATTGGCACTGCCATGATGTGATCATTTTTATATACATCTATATGTGCCGTGCAAAGCACATGATGGTGCAATCAAAGCCGGAAAACATCGCGTGGGACTAGGCGGCGACTCTAGTGTGATGCCTGATGTGCCCGAAGAGTTCTCTAGGATGTCATCAAGTTCCCGGATCTGATTGCAGTGTGGTTGGACAGAGCACGAGCTTAAAGAATTGGTAGGGTGGGAAATTGTTGTGTATCTGGTAAACTAAGAGCAAGTTGATGATAAGTTATTTCTTTATTTCCTTCTCTCTTTCGTTTTATATAATAAAAAGCTACATGTAACGCGGATATATCCATATCCGTGTGAGTGGAGAGATGCAATCTGCAGTAGTGGTTTTTTTTTTTCTTTTGAATTATAGGGGATGGCTCTGGAATCTGATCGGTATAACGATTATCCAGGATTAGTGATTGGCTTTGTTTAGGTCATTGGGTTCAGCTGGTACACAGAGCTGCTTGGAAAAAGCGGCAAACTGTAGACACAGAGACACGCACAAAGAGAGAGATCCAAGAAAGAAAAGCTCAGCACCCTTTATGCCAAACCTTGGTTATCCCACTCAACCAAATTATTCTCTTGCTTTTCTCTTAAACAAAGAACCCAACTCAATGGCTGAAGACGATCGCCAGAGTGCTTCTCACCCTTCAAAACGACAACGTGTCAGCAAGGCATGGTAAGTCTTTCAACTTCAATGCAATAGATAATGGAGATACTGATCGATGGAATAGTGAACAATGTCGACGGAAAAAGGTCAAATGCGACGGTGGCATACCACAATGCAGCAATTGTCGAGGACAAAAACTAGAGTGCAAATACAACGAGACCACAAAGAAGGTGAGAAGGTGGAATGATGCATATCACTGATAGATCTGACATGCGTGTATGTATGATAGAGAGGACCACCGAAAGGATATATTGAAGCTATTGAGGGACGTATGCAACGATTAGAGGCGTTGCTAAGCAGCGTTGTCCAAGAGGATGACCCAAGATCTCAAGCCATTATGGAAGAATTGAATGCACCTTTGCATACACCTTATGGTGAACTTGTTCGTCCTAAACTACTTGGACGTTCACAAGCAGATGATACATCACCGATTGCAACTACAACAACTGCAGCAAGTACATCATCACAACAAGGATCACCATCATCATCCATAGCATCCAATAGCAACTCACAACAAATTCCTATACGACCACCCCTACCACAACCGGAGACATGCGTGATTGAAAATCCAGATAATTTGGGTAGTCAATACACTGATGAGAACGGGCCAGTGCGGTATTATGGAAAAGCATCTGGATATTATATGCTTCGCGATAGTAAAAACTACAAACAAGGCGTATTCAGGTTCAACTCGAGTGCATATCGCAGCAACAAATCAAGTAGTTTACCTTATACTGTCGATGCATTTGCGTTACCACCCAAGGATTTATCGGATCATTTGATTGACCTTTATTTCAAACACTTTTACCCGCTGCTTCCCATCATGCACAAAAGGACGTTTATGGAATCATATCAAGGCACCAACCCAAACTTACCATCCATTCCTTTGCTCTTGCTCAATTCCATCTTTGCCCTTTCAGCTCGTATTTCCCCTGATATTCGTGTACGCGCGGATCCATCACAACCTGATACTGCAGGCGATGTCTTTTTCGAACGTGCTCGTTTATTACTTGACAATGAATGGGAGGATTTCACAGTATCTACCGTACAATCACTTATCCTACTCAGCAGCCATCAAACTGGTCTTATGAATACAGTACGTGGATGGCTCTACAGTGGCTTGGTAAGTAACATTCAAAGAATATCTTGAACACAACTTGACATATTGTCACTTTAGGCTTTTCGAATGATGCAAAACTTGGGAATGAACCGCAACTGTGACAAGTGGAATATGACCGAGATTGAACGCGAGAACCGTAAACGATGCTTCTTTTGCTGCTTCGTGGTGGATCGCTTATCATGTGCCATGTTTGGTCGTACACCCATCATTGATGAGCGTGATTATGATACACCATTTCCAACAGACAAAGACGAAGATGATCCAAGTATCATTGAAAACTTTCACCAGTTGATCCAATTGAGTGGTACATTAGGATCCGTGTTACGACAATTCTACACTGTTTATGGTCGACATCAGTTATCAGTCATGTCAACACCTGATCGCGTTATTTCCGTGTTGGATAAAGAATTGAACGGTTGGATGGCAAAGTTACCACTCGAAATCTTATATCGACCCCCCAACACACGTGCTGGTGAACGTGCAGAAGCACCATCTATTGAACGATGTCAAATGCATATGCTCTTTTATACCACGCTCATTTTACTACATCGTCTCTTTATTCCCGGTCGTTGCCAATCAGTCAAGCCATCTGTGTTCCCAGCTAATGCTATTTGCACATATGCTGCCAACAAGATACTCGACATTTCAGTGTGCCTTATGGAAGAGGATCGTTTACAGCATATCAATTGCTATGCATTGTATTTCATGTTCACCGCTGGCACTATCTTTATCAATGATGCTCAATCACCTGATGAAATGGCTGCATTTGAAGCCAAGATCAATGTGAACAAGATTATGCGAGCAATGGAACATGTGGAAAGTGTATGGAAAACATCTGCACGCCATTCGAATATTCTTGGTGAATTGGCTGGTTTACGTGATATCAACCTTGAAGAATGTGCCACTTATCAGCAACAACAACAGTTGATACAACAGCAATCACCTACTTCTTCTTCAGCAGCTATCGCTGTTCCAAGCTCACCGCCCATGTACCCAGCTGAACCACCACAACAACAGCAGACACAGCAACAGCAAGGTTATTCCCAAACACGATCACAACCTGTATTTGATTATGCCAACCCAGGTGTTAATCCATATGATCCCACTGCAGAATCTCCTCCCGATGGTCAACCCTTTGATCCTATCAGTATGGCCTTTTGGAGTGTACCAGGCTCATTTGATCTCAATGAGTGGAATAGCTATCTCAATAGTAGTAGTCAACAACAACAAGAGCAACAGCAAGCTCAGTAAAGAAAAAATACCTTAGCTTCTTCATCATTATGCTGGAATAAAACACAATCATATGTATGCATATCAATCTCTTCCTTTACCTCGTGGACCATAACATATACTGCTTCTATACATAAATCGCTACATTGGATAGGATGCATTGTCATCCAAGATCTCTTTTTTGTGAATATTGTAATACCTGCGTAAGCTCATAGTCAGGTCCATAACTCTTGATCCCGATACTACGTATGCAAATAGTATAAGCATACGTCGGATTAAAAATGATGCGTGTCATTTGCAAATGACCATGCACATGTTGTGACGTTGATTCCACTAAGCAGCGTCGCCTTCCATGCATTCACTGGATTATACCATCCCTAATGATTGAATTATACACCGTCATCATCGACCATTACACGAATTTAAACGCACGTGGCGATGAATTCATAGAACTTTATTGTCACTTGAACAGAAACCGCTTATCAATGGCATGTAGCATTTTATCTTTATAAAGGAATACCATTAATGAGACAATGGTGGATTTATTTCTTTGACATGTTCTAATATAGATTTCAAATAGAAGCGTGAGAAGTGCTGTCACTATAGAAAGTGATCGAAATAAAGCGAGATGGATCATGCAAGAAGCTGCAAAGGGAAAGCATAAGATACGTCCCATTGGACCAAGGCAAGAAAACAGGATATCGCAAAGTTTTTCCATACTTTGAGGAACCATGAATGAACCTCTCGGCATTGAGCTTGATGTTGTACAAAGATACTTCTTGTCAGCAAGCGTTGACGGAAAGATCGGAAGAAGAAACCATTAGAAACTCGGTCATTGTAAGCACTGCTGTGACTAGAAACAATGCAACACCCTTGAGCAGACTCATATTTGCAGTTTTACAATGAACATTAAGTTTTCATGCATGAATATTCCTCCCAACAATGTGGATTCAACAAGTCTCGGGATCATTTACGTATCTATCCACTGCTTTGTGGTACAGCAACCGGAGACTACCACAAGCGATAAGCGTAAAAAGTAACCAATTTCGGCAAATCTAGGGACTTGTTTCACAAGAACGATTCTATCTGCAATATTTCGTCCCCACGCATCCGCTCTCAAGTTCTTTGTCCTTCTTCTTTTCAATATACCATGGAAACAGAAAAGAAATTGCCCGCCAAACAACTCTTCCTTGTATGCGCAGTACGGTTTGCAGTAAGTATGCTTCAATGGAAAGGATTCAGGGGAATTGGGACGTGCGTGTTGCCGTTCATTGCTGTCAAAAGCAGAATGAGCAAAGCCTTTCAATGATCGCCGTCCATTCTGCAATACACAACATGACTGACTCTATTACTCTCTTTTGAATAGGAACCTGTAAGCTTTTCAATTCATGTACCATTCATCTACTTTGTAAGTTTTGATATCATATCATCTTATTGCTATCGTTACTCATCTTTATATGGTAGATGGTGCGCGATTTCCACTTGGGCAAGGATTCTGATATTGGATATTATGTCAGCTTGATCACGACAGCATTCGCCATTTCACAAGTAATATCTGGTAAGGAAGCATGGATTTAAAGGAACGCATGGTGTTGTTGATCTGGTGTCTGATATGCATATGTAGCCATGCCATTGGGGATGATCTCTGATAGGGTGGGACGAAGGCCGATGGTGTTATGTGGTTTGGCCGTTGGCATTATCAGTATCTTATTCTTTGGACTATCCAAAACTTACACATGGGCCTTGATGACCAAGATTTTATCTGGATTGCTGGTACGTATTTTATTCTGTCACAAAGTTTTAAATGCTAATTGTGTGTTTCCAGGACAACAACATTGCCATCATCAAGAGCATGGTATCAGAAATCAGTGCTGGATATTCAGAAACCCAACGTGCTCGTGCATTCTCCTTGCTACAAGTTGTATTTGGGTTGGGAAGTATCGTTGGTGCATTCTTGGGAGGTAAATTAATCACAATGGATAAGGATAAAAGAACCAATGCTAAAGTATGTATCTTGGATTAGGTTATTTATCAGAGCCAGTGCAAAAGTACCCCAGTCTCTTTGGCAATGCTGGTCAGCTTACCGACTTCCTGAACGAATACCCTTACTTTTTACCCTGTTTTGCCGCTGCAATCATTGATACCGTGTGCTGGATCGCCGGTTTCTTATTCTTGGAGGAAACGCTTGTCAAGGACAAAGCTGGCGACAATGAGACAACACATCAAGAACAAGAGAATGCACCTTTATTGAATGATGTGGAAGGTGAATCATATAGCACATTCGGTGATGGACAAGAGCAACAACAACAACAAGAGATGAAATCCAAGAGACCTTTCAGTGATGTATTGACACCTGCAGTTATCACCATTTGTGTCATTTATGCCATGACTGCATATCAAAACGTATTTTATGACGGTAAGATCTATTTATAAATCTACGTGAATGAAAGCTAACACAATGACTGATTGTTTGTTAGAGTTACTACCAACATGGTCAGCCACGGGCAAGGAGACAGGAGGTCTTGGACTTAATTCAAGTGAGATTGGTACTGTGCTCTCATTAGGAGGATTCGTGACATTATTCGTGCAATTCTTTTTATATCATCGATTGACTGAGCGATTGGGCACAATTCGTCTTTTCCGTACGGCGTTGTTCTTGAGCATCTTTGTGTATGCAGTACAAGGATGTGTGCGATACTTGGCTGATATCCCTGATTTACACGGCAATACAACCAAAACGTGGCTCTTTGCCGGTCTCATGACTGAAATGGCGCTCAAAACAATTTGTCAAACGATTGCTATGACTGGATCCATTATTCTTATCAACAATGCTGCCAAGAGACAAGATTCTTTAGCTACCATCAATGCTCTTTCACAATGCAAGTTGATTATCCAAAATGAACAAATCAACTGAGACTAACCATGTGGTTTGTTACACCAATTAGGTTGTTCAAGCGCAATGCGTGCCTTGGGACCAGCAACATGCGGATTTATTTGGTCAACGTAAAGTGTCATCATCCACCCCACGTGTTTCATTGTGTGTCTGACATGAATGTGATTGTTTATGGTAGGACTATTGCTGCGGTATGGCTTCCTTTCACTGTACGAGCACATCTTACTTGGATCATCTTGGCTTGTATTGCAGTCACTACATTCTTAGTCAGTGTGAAACTTAAGCCCGAGTACTATGTTTCCAAGGCGCGTTGATAATATATGTAGAGGATGTAATTTATTGTACAGATTTGATTGTGGATAAGAATACAATGAACATGAAATTGAATGTACGCCATTGTTATGTCTTGGGATTTTGGGGAGCTTGTTGTTGTGCGGATGTCATCACCATGGGCTGTGGATAGTAAACCATGATCATTGGAGTGGAAGGAGCGGCAGCATAGTAATAACCATACTGTGGTTGCATTGGTGGTACTTCTTGCTGCGGTGGATTCGGTTCTGGAGGTGGCGTTGATGGAGACTTGAATGTACGAACACCAAATGGATCAGTGAAGAGATGATGCGTCATTGTTAAGAGTAATGATAAAAAGAAATAATCAATTCGACCCATTGATCACTTACACCACATTTATATGCTTCCTGTTTCCGCGGGTGGTGCCAATTTTGTTTATGTCATCGACCAGATGTACATTGCAACATTTGAGTATTAAGAGTGTGATCAGCCAAGAACCAATGGATGATGAAGGCTTGGACAACAAAACTGATGAACATCATTTGAAGAAGCCATTAATCACGATCACAAGCCTGTGTAACGCACTGATGATATGTTTCATGCTTATTATTGTGGTTCCGTTTCACACGTTTCCAACTTGTCTTTGTAAAAAGGCGCCACCGTGCGCAGCAATTGTGGTGCCTTTTCCAATATCACGAAACCATCGATAGCTCCTCATCACACCTGAATATTCTCAGCTTCGATTATCCTTTTCTTCACATTACATGATTACTTTGTTCTATTGGTTATTTTCAATATCGCAGTATCTCCACCAATCATCAATGGCATACAAAGCAAATAAATTCAGGACATTGATATCAGTGATCGCAAGAATTGACTTTCCTGTTGTACGAAGGAGGTGGCTTACGAATATCATTGGCATGTGTACACATTATCACAACACCAAGTTGATTATCTCAGGTTATTTGTCAAACGAGTATTATACAAGGTTGAGACAACAGCTTTCCTCCTCGTTTGTCAATTGATAATAGTAGCGATCCCTTATGCACGGCGTACGTGAAAGAAAAGAAGAGCATAGAATAGGATAGTAGTATAAGAAAGTTTAGAGCATACAAGTCAGAGAGCAAGTCCATGCATGTACAGGGGGTGGGAATTGTTCAGCTGTGGGAGAGTGAGAGAAAAGAACGCGTTGGATGAGTGGCAAAAGTTTACAATCAGGGTTAAGCCTGTCAAGCATCTTGCGCGCTCCTAGTTGTCAAGAGTGTTGTATCACCGTATCACTCTTGCACTCGATGCGATCGCTATTACAATTGTTCCCTCCCACAAATGCTACCATATTTGGCATCCAGTTGACAAGTTGATCCGAGGCACTTGGATATGATTGCTGTAGCAGGCTCCTTGCTCCCTCCTTATTCGCTCTTTCTCTTTGATCATGTTCATGCGAATATGCCCCGTTCTCTA
The DNA here is from genome assembly GCA_025094155.1 of Lichtheimia hyalospora FSU 10163. Taxonomy (NCBI): domain Eukaryota; kingdom Fungi; phylum Mucoromycota; class Mucoromycetes; order Mucorales; family Lichtheimiaceae; genus Lichtheimia; species Lichtheimia hyalospora. The sequence goes on from PTRB01000006.1 coordinate 147,824, forward strand.
ACAACTTGTGAATCATTCGCCACTGGTGGCAAAAAAAGGGTCACGAACCATTACTATATCCAATTATGCATCCATGCACGTAAACTGATACTTTAAAAAAAACATACGTCAACCGTAGTGCGAGTGCATTTATTTTTTATATTGTATTATGGCTTATGGTTCATGATAACGGAATTTGGGATTATGAAACTTAAACAGAATTCTGTATAATAGTCCAAGTGTATGTCCTTACCGCGCTTGCATGTAGGAAGTAGGAAAAAGGAGTCGTCCGAGAACACAACAACACAGGGGTTTTTTGGATAGTCCTTATCGCTCTCACTTCGGAAGTATTTGATCGCAAGACACTTGGAGAAGGGATAGATGTAGTCAAAGGGGTAACAAATCGCCACCCATTCGAAGCGGATCTGCTGTTCAAATGTTTTGTCAACAAAGCACAGCAAGATTGAAAGTGGTTATGGTGTTTGTTTGTTCTTCATGGTATAACCTTGCATCATTCGCATATAACATACATTCATTAGTGCATAATGCACAACAGCTCTCACATACGCCATCAAGCTATCGGTCAAAAGACGAATGAATTTGTATCCATCCGAGTTGCATCCGGAAGAAGGAGTCGGCTCTAGACAAGGTACCCATCATCTGAGAAGAGAATGACTATACCAAAGTTGCTATAGCCAAGGCGGAAACAGGTTTTTTACAAGTCTTTGCATCAACTGACGCTTTGTGAAAGGAGCATTTGGCTCTGCGCTTGACATTGGATATACTCAGCACACGGGGGTATGGAGATGGATCTCTTAGGGATGCTCTTTAGAATGGTATCACACACAAGTCATGCATCCGCAGCTCGTTATTGTATCACAGATACACAAACATACGCCAATTGCCTTTGTATTCAATCATATTGTAAGAAAACATTTGATGCGCAACATGGATGGATAAACCTTGAATATATCTGGATGTAAGCCACAGGACATACATGTAAACACATTTTGCTATGTGCAAACATAAAAGAGAGTAGCTTATTAAAGAAGACACTCATGTTTGGCAGTGACAGCATAAAGTTTAACCTAGGCCCATTATACTTCTTTTCTCGCTTATCTCTTTTTACACATCAAACGATCATGCGCATATGTATGCAATCGAATGCACAGCCATCGACTGCGGTGGCCAGATCATGCCGAAAAACGTATATCGATGTCGTGATGCTCGATGACTTGATATATGCATTCATCATTTTTTGTAAACTAACAAACCAAAGTATCCTACCTCCTTACACATGCGTAAGTTCGATTATCTGACATCTATTTCGCAATTCGGATTTGTACATGCGTTCTCGACTTCCATCATCATGGTGCTTGTACATGGCTGCTGATCGATCGTTTACATAAACAAATCAGCAACTGACTACTATCAGCATAGATCACATTATCGCCTTTCGATGATATCTAATACTAGTACAACATTTGCCACTTGATTGCAGATGGTAGCTGCTTCAAGTAAGGAAGAGGGGTTATGACAAGGAGATACTATTTGGGGATTGTAAATATCACAAACACAGGCGTGGAAACGAGGAGACAAACGTATTAGGGGAGTGGAATGTGCTGCATTATATAAAATTATATAAACTCGACCTTACCGAATCATGCATCTACCCACGTCTCTTCTGTTTTTCACTTACACATATAGCATGAACACACAGGTGGTGTATGCATTAATCGCTTTTATGATTGCACTGGTCCTCTATCGGCCATTTGCTACGCGTTTGGATCATGTGCGATACACCATCTTTTGCTTACTTGCTTTTGTTACACCCATGGCCTTGCAACTGTTCTATACGCCACCTTTCTATGGGATTGACATTAACCAGTTCCACAACAACTACACCATTGACCAGTTTTCTATGACCGGTGTCCTAGTAAGCAAAACACAATATCAAAGCCATGAATCACAACAGCTGTTCCGAAATGGGCTTCTTCAAGATAGTGTGATCCTCGCTTTGCTCACAGGGACCACAATCACTATCTGTGGTATACTTTCTCGCTGGGATTTCCCCATTCTATATGTCAGGCCTGAAGCACATTACATGGTCGACATTATTTATCGTCACATGCCATCGATCTGCCTAGTAGTTGCTGCTTTCATTTATCGGTATGTATATCCATTGCATTTGCTATCATTTTTCTTTATTGAACTTGCTTCTTTATATCACTAGTCAGGAATCCCAACAAATGAATGATCAAATGCCACACCAAATGGCTTGTTTCTTTGCACCGTTGCTCGGTGGTATTTGGTACTTTGCTGGAACATATCTTTTCCGACGATGGCATATCACAGTAGCAGCATCCATAATTCCAGCTTCAATTTGGACACTTTCCAAGAATCCAAATACTTGTTCAATTTTTTCTCAATGGTCATTTTATGACTGGTTTGCATGCACATTGATGATCACAGGCGCAACACTCATGCTTGACTATTTTGATGCGATTCTCAACACATACCCTTACCTTGTCACCAGCTCTGCCAAGCAGCGAGAAGCTATTCAAGATCCAGCACGTACACCTTATTGGCTTGCAATAGGAGAGCTCATGTTGAGCCTTTCTTCTGAACGTGAGCTCAATCCACTTCCTATACGTGATATGCAAGAAGCTATCAAGAAGTTAGGTCATTCTGGCCGTTCTTGGAAAACAATGTCAATTCTCTTTCCAAGCAATCTTCGACAAGAAATGTGCATGTTGTATGCATGGTTCCGCTTATGCGATGATCTTGTGGATGATGCCGATGCATACAAAGAGGGTCGTTTTGCACTGAATTTGATTCGCACTTTTCTGGATGAGTCATTCAATGGTCCTGATGACGACTTGAAAGCCTGCACTACTGAATCTGGAAGATTGGCTATGCAAGATCCAAGCTTACCATTCCTTGATTGGGATTATCTAGATGACCATCTTACTTCAGATCGCCTTGCTGTTTTCCGTTGCTTTGCTCGCCAAGCTTTCATGTTGTGTCCCAAAGCTGCAAATGCACTTACTGATGCTTGGGCCATTGATCTTAAGAAAAAACCACTCAAGTCTGAAGAGAATGTCAAGAATTATGCTAGCTTAATCTCAGGTCGATTTGCAGAGTTGTGCACTTGTGTTATCATGTACAAGACTGGTCATGGCAACTGGAATGGTGATGATTTTGAAGCACGCGACTCAACTGTGTTACATCGTGCTCGTGCAACTGGTCAATGTTTACAATTGGTCAACATTGCACGTGATATAGTGGCTGACAGCCATGAAGGTCGATGTTATGTTCCATTGAAATTCATGCAAGATCAATCAATATACACCACGCTCAAAACACGCCGTCCCGATGTAGTTGATTCAAAAGTGCTCAAAGGTTACGCATCCAACATTCTTGATCTTGCTGACAGCTTGGTGCCCCAGGGTCATCTTGGTATTAATGGTCTTCCTTTTGAAGTGCGTGATGGTGTACGAGCTGCTTTTGAGATTTATCTTGCCATTGGTCCTGCCTTGCGAGAAGCTGAAAATTTTCCCATTCGTGCCAAGGTACCCAAGTCTCAACAAAAGATGATTGCATTCAGTTGTATCTATGGCTTGTACGGCTTGCGTACAAAGTCCATGGGAGCCATTCGTAGCCTTATCCATCCATTTGGTCCTGACTACTACCAAAAGCCAACATCCTCCTTCTGAATCATTTTTTTCATGCATCCGTAATACTGCATCATTTCATCTGTAATCATTTATTCTTTTTAGTCAATGCTCATTTTGTGTATATCTTCTTAATGTAAAAAGCTTAGTTTATCACGAAAACTATATTCACATTGTCACTGGAAAGCTGGGATTGTGGGGGAAAGCGGACATGTTGGGTCAATTGTCGGGGACAATCGATCAATACACCACCATCAGCTGATGATTGTTGGTATATAGGCCTTTTGGTCCATCATTCCTATCGATGCAGCATTCAATCAATCGTACTGCAGTGGACCTGTTTATCCATTGTGGAACATGCAGATCATTTTGTATCATAGTTTATAGGCCCTTCTCCTTGCTTCACAAAAGAAAAAAGCTTTAAACTTTCTTTGCCATTGAACACGAGCTATACAAATGGTATGTGCTACCATACTGCTACAAACATCCCCATATCATGCCTTGTGCTTTATTGTTCATGTCTGTATATTATCTATGGCTTCTACAAGAATAAAACGTGAAAGCAGCCATCAATAAATACTTTTGAGCAAGAGGTGTGAGTGTATGGTGTTTTGAAAAGATCACGCTTTTGCTGTTATCTTGTCCCGCACCAGTCAAAATCCAGCAGCGGAGGAACAAGATGCTTGGTCGTCCATGGAAGCACAAGCCCTTATTAGGGCACACACCCCGCTTTCATTGCTCAAAGGGGGCATAATGAAAAAATAAAACGAAGCACACACGTCTCCAAACTTACGAAATGTAATTAGATAACGATGAACATATTGAAGTAGCAAAAAGAAGTATGCACGATGCGTTTGTTTGTATGCATAAACCAATTCGCGTGTGAATGGATACAATGACTCCATTTGCTTAATCACACGTGCACATTTATTTTCACTCTCACAAACGCATTTGCAAGATATTTTTATCAGGTGCAGGACCATACATGGCAATACACGGCTGTCAAATCATCAATCACCACCGAAATAACTACTATATAAACAAATAAACCTATTTGCAGAGGGGGACTCCTTTCTCGCATCTCTCTTTCCATTTCTCTCCCTTTCTCTACAACACACATGCGTTCATCATTTATCGTCTCCGCCTTTGCAATTCTCTTTGCTTTTTGCATTGCTGGATCGATTGCTCAAGAAGGCAACCCTGATTCTCACTACTTTAATGTCACCAAGCCTGCACCCAATTCACCCTATGTAGCTGGTCAAAAGCTTCCTCTTGTATACCGTGTCTCGGGTGATAGCAGCTCCAACAGTGAGTAGCCAACTTGTATCAAGAGATACCCACTAACTGTGATCCGTTGCTGCTTTATAGTTCTTCAATTGTCCATTACTTTGGAAGACCCTGTTAACGCCACCAACACTGTTGTGCTTGTGGAGAGTGCTGACATTTCTCAAGGCTTCAGCAACAAGGTGGATCAAGATGGTGCCACTGTTTATGAGCACCAGGCCAATGTAAGCTATTTGCCTTTTTTTTTCAATCCCATGTGTGTCTCGTTTTGCTTACACAAATGATGTAGTACGACATTCCAACCACTATCAAACCCGGGTCGTACAATGTGAGTTTTCCAGGAGTTGCAATATGTGCAAGAAGTATCTGGTACTAACATGTAGAAATAACCAGGTCATCTATACCAACCATGCCACCGCTCACAATGTCAGCATCCCAATCAGCATTTCTGCTGCACCTGCTTCTTCAACCGCTCCTGCAAGTGCCAGCTCGACTGAGACTGGTAAGAAGAGCATGTGGGATACCAGTGCATCCTCCAAGGCCGCCGCTGCCCCTGCATGGGCTATTCTTTTGCTTTCTCCTTTGGCTGCAATCCTCTTGTAAAGAAATATGCAACCACTCTTTCTCAATTCTCTTTCATATATCTCTTTGCACATTACTTTCTTTGTCTTACTTGTACTCACTAGATGATAATAAAACTTGCACCCCATCTGTAATATGCATGTGCAAATCGATGATTATTCATTTTTGCTCGCTGAAGGTTTATAACATTGATTGTATGCAACTAGAGCAGTCGATTGCCCAGTTTTCGGTTGCAACCCCTTGTTTTGACCGACTTGATTTTGCAGAACACATATTGATCATCATAAACTGGCTGTTGCCGCCTCTCTGCATCAGGTGAGAAAATCTATCACATCCCGTACTCTCCTAGAATCTACATTTCCTTTTTTTGTTGAGTTTACCATTGGTATTTCTTGCCAATATCCTGCTGTCGATCATTTTATAAAAAGTTATGGATGGTCAATCAAATATATTGGGCTTATTCACAAGTGTCCAAGTCATGCGAGATTTGTAGAAAACATTTACAAGTGACAGCATGTAGACGACAAGTCTACATGACAGAAATTGTGTCAGAAAGCATAGTGAAAGTATCTGAATGCACCTGCATACTGGGGCAGCATCCTCAAACACACTTGGTACTCGGCACAGGTGGTCTAGGCATGCATGTTTACTCCCGTTACATATCTCACTATGTTTTTGCAAACTATGCTCATAGCGCGCGAATTGATGATGAATAGTATCCTGTTTATGTTATCAAATGATGATATATACGTTGCATGGTAGTATGAAGGTACTTTGCTTTCTCGTCTATCTCTGTGATCCATACATGCGCAATAACAATAAGCGTAAACTTGAACCAGAAAACATATATTAGGAATCATCTAACAAGAAGCAACATAATGACCATCGAATATACATAATTCCATCTGTGATGATTATGCCATGAGTAATATGCAGAGAAGAAAAGGGATTGTATTAACTGAGATGTTAGGCACATGGGTATTATTGTCAACATTACTACAAGTGGATTCTTCTACATACTATGGATCATGTTATGGAGATGGAGCACAATCCGGACTTTTATAAGGATGTTGCAAAGTGGGTGAAAAAAAACGAATCAAAGGGGATAGTCGTGTGTTCAAGTAGTGATGGATAGAATCAGTGGCGATGAATTGACAGGTGTATGTTCATGAATTAGGGGGAGCAACCGAGGAAACACGATGTTTGTTGTTCTGTTGGCGTGTTGATTCCCGTTAAACACTAACGCAATAGGCAATTGTTGGTATTGATGATATGTACAAATGCAGTACGAGATAAGTCTTAGCAAGAAGATATTGTCGACATGGCATTGGAGATTGGACCTCTATCAACACTGACTTGTACTCCGCACAATGATTGAATACGATCTACAACAATAAAAGATAGAGTTACCAAGAATCCAAGGATTGTATACTCAGTGTAACTAGTGCTTACCAAACAGTGTTCCAATGGCAATTTCAGGACTATGTTAATACAAGTTTGCTGGTAAAGTCGGTTCCTGGGTGACGGTCTTTGGGATATGCAGATGAGAGGATATCTGAGCTGCTGGATTCCGCTATGGTGTGGGAATACGTCATGGTGATGGTGCTTTCAAATGGGGAATAGCCGGTAATGGACCAGAATCGGATGATCTTTATCACATTCTCCTCAAGTAATGATTGGAGATCGCATTGTCGGATATCTTCGAAAGGGTTTGTTGATTGAATCTGCAACACAATCTCCATGCGCTGAATTCAGGATACATAACTGCACATTCAATTGAGCTCGCGTTTTGGTAGCATATCGATCATTATCCTTTCGGCACCAATCCCAACAGCCATGAAATCATTTGCCAAGTAATCCTCTCTCTTGCAATCATCGTTGAATGCCATCATCAGAAGGTGAATCTCCAATTGTGGTCATAATAGGATGATAGCTGCTAGCTGTACTGTATTCCTCAATCTTCTCATGATAGTGCAATCAACTTGCTCCATGTTGACTTTCGATGTCACTCCAAATAATTCTTCATATACGGCGTGCTTGATATTTGGGAGATTCTTAATTGGTAGTGTGTTGCCACGATTGTGAAAAAGTGGACAAGAGAGCTCTTCCACGTTTAAATGTGTCCTTAGTTTGATATGATATAAGGATCGAATAGTCGTATCTTTGTAAAGCCTTGCTTCTTATTGTGCCGACGATGTGTCATCAGATCGTGGTGATGGTCTTACAGCTGTGTGTATATAATTTGGTTGAAAGGTCGATTGTTGCTATATCTCTTTAACATTCTCTGCTCGTATAAATTGTTGATGTGCATATGAAGATGTTTTTCCACTGTCATAATAAAGTGATTGCTACTGACGTCAAAGATCTTCATTGTTCCATTTTAGATGTGGATGCACCTGGGTACGAGATAAAGCATATAGAGCAGTGTATGATTTGGTTGAATATCGAATCCTGATATGGAATACCTATTTCACGAGTGTTGTGACAATATGAGAATACAAAGTTTTCAACATGACAAAGCGAAACATATACATACTGTTGATATACGGATTGAGATGTGTCTAAGCAACATCGAGTCATTGACCAGTTCCAGCATATGAGTCAACATGATGGATGATGGCGATACAAGAAGATGAATGATGCAGCTGACGGTGTGATTGAACATGGCTCTATTCAAGCCGAGGAGTGATACTTTTGATGATGGAGCATATACAAGTTGCTGTTGATGCTTCTTCACGCATAGTCCCATAGTTGATAGAAAGCTTCTTGCTTCTTGAGAATGACACTGATTGGAGACGCTGCCTTTGCGTTTCTGCTGCATCGCTCGGTGAAATTGTCAACATGGGCAGGGAAACACCATTAGGCTTATTCAGGAACGCGACTCATTTGTAACTGGGAACACCATGCAGAGTTTGAATGTGTCAGTGGATATACCTGGGGATCGTATACAAGTTATGGCATGGCAACATTTACTTGCAGTATGCCAGAGGAAGAGAGAAGTCAAAGAGTTTGTGATGCAGATCGGGATTAGCTATTATCAATGTGTCACATGACATTTCTGTGCATAAAGCGTCAATTGCTTTGGTCACACCACCACTGACCTATTTATCACCATGCTGCAGTTCGTTTGTTTCAATATTCTAATCACAATCATCTTTCCTTGTGTCAATTCCCACACCCACACCTATGATGCGTATAATAAAGCAAACCCTGTTGTCATCAACATTATCATCCATCTCCCATTTATTTCGTTACATCTATCGTCAATGCCTTATGGTAAGTGTCAGGGATAGTTTTATGTGTTCTGTTGCATTGATAGCTAGTATCATCCCTGTAGTTCTATATTGACAGACTATTCAATATATTCATTGTTGTCATGCCATATTTGATCTCGTTGTCTGGTGGATTCTTTGTGGTAGGTGTGGTCATCCTTTGTCATTTTTCTCTTTGTTTGTATATTGATTGTGTTCTGAATAGCAATTTGTCTCCTAAAGAGACTTAATGATACATCTGCTTTCTCGTTGTTGTTTCATCCTGTCTTTGAAATCCTAGTAGGGGGATACACTCTGAATCCACAGTGGTCATAATGTCATTGTTGTAATCCCAAATGGTTCCTTTATGATTTGTACGACCTAGGTTGGATCACAAAATCGACGTATACCATACACCAGGCCTATCGAATCCTCGGATAGATGAACATCCCACATGGAGCAATCTGCTCACAGAAGACAATGTATACATTTTGGGTATGAAATTTAAATTACTCAAGATCCGATCCCATTGATTATAATCCCATGATCCCATTCCCATTCCTTATATTCCATTGAAATTGCTTCAGATCCACTTGAATAAATAGCTTTTGTCGTTGTATATACCACACTCAACTGTTCCAAGTAAAAATAGCAATGGTTTCTATTTTTTATCCATTTCTGCGCCTTTGGGCTAGTCAAATCTTTCCACATTGATCCACTGCATTAGCGAAATGAAAAAGGAAGGTTCAATTCAGCAGATCAAGGTCTCATATATATAGAGTGGTCTACTGTGGATATGCACAAGCATCTCAACGGCGAAATAGGAGATGATGACGAGAAAGCAGCGCTAAACAACGATCGTGGCTATTTCATGCAAAGAAGGTGTCGCTTGAATGATGGCATTCTTTCTGAAAAGTTAGTAGGTAGGTTCCTGGTTGAATTTTCTTAATTGTTCCAAGAAAAGAGGATGCGATGGAATCGACAAACGAACTCGATTATGATCGACACTCTCCACCTCTATTCCTAGTATGATCATTCACAATTCCGTAACCATAGTAATATGACTTTTATAATTTGCATTAAGATCCCGTGTCCCAAATAAGCAAATGTCACACCATGATTGATCCTCTGCATATCAGAATTCAAATGTAGAGCAAGCATTACATAAGACATATCCTTTATTCAAAATGATAACAAATAGTTTATGCCGTACAGATTACAACACCATCATCACTGCATAGAATCCAATCCATAATACCACATGTATGCTGTATAATCCTTTTTTTTATTATCATTATACAAAAAGACTTGTTGGTCTTCTTTAAAAGAATCAAGCAGGATACACTTATTTCTTGCCAGCCTTTTGGGCAGCCTTGGTAACCTTGCCAGCCTTGTCAACCTTTTCAACGGCCTTGATGACACCGACAGCAACAGTTTGACGCATATCACGGACAGCGAAACGACCAAGAGGAGGATATTCAGTGTAGGCTTCAACGCACATGGGCTTGGAAGGAACCATCTTGACGATGGCAGAGTCACCACTCTTAACGAACTTGGGAGAATCTTCGAGCTTCTTACCTATTTGATGAAAACGAGAATGTTTTGATTAGAAAATGCATAAAAAATGATCATAAAAGTTATAG